>JZLH01S0077308.1:15311-25515 GCA_001188425.1 Eucidaris tribuloides | reverse complement strand
AAAAAAAAAAAAAACTGCTGTGTGGCTCTCTATGGGTACAATTTTTATCGTGCCCCGATGAAATAAAATACAAGAATGTTCATGCTCGATTATCCTTAAGTAAACAAATTAGAGACAAATCCTTCCAGCTTGTGTACAGTTGGTATATTTCAACTCATTTGGTTCTTGAGGCATTTACAAGTGTTCCCAATCATGTCACTAACCTTTAACACTAAATTGTCTCTAACTTGAAAACCATTGGCTCTTTTCACATGAAATCAAAGTGTGATATTTTAAGATCGTTCTGGCAGTCTGTTAAGTGCAAATATCAAAGAAGGCAACATTTCTCAAACTAGAGAAAATTTACAGTTAAGGCCCTTCTGCCGGGAACATTAGCTAGGGCCTTTCTGCCGGACAAATTTCATTCCACTACCATCACTGAGGTCTAGGAAATCCCATCTTGCAAGATGGGACAGAATCCTTTTTCGTGTGCCTATTGCCATCGTTGGCTACCTGCGGCTTTTGTAAAAAAACAAATACTAAACACTTTTAGAAATAATTGTCTGTAACACTTTATAAACACGTTTACTAGTAGTATTTGGAAATCACAAGTACATTTAGTCAGGAATTGTGTGTATCACCTATAGGATATCAAAAGTTCCTGTTAATTTCTAGCACACTTCGCAAACACTTGAACACTTTCATATGAAATTATAAACACGTTTAAGAGTTTAGGTGTTGAAAATCATGAACGGGTCAACAAACATTTTTTATGAACACCTAAACACTAAAGTGTTCAGATCTACACAAACATATTTGTTGACGCGTTTATAATTTTAAACACCTAAACATTTAAACGTATTTATGAAACGTGTTTAAGTGTTTATGAATCCGAAGTTTTTATATCATATAGGTGATACACAGAATATCTAACTAAACCGTAACCGTGTTTATGATTTCCAGATAAACATGTCCAAGTGTTTATAAAGTGTTACAGAAAGGTGTTTATAAGAAGTTTAGCATTTTTTACCGTGTACGAACGGATGGGTTACCGCTCACCTGCGCCTACTCGAACATAATCAAGTTTCTGAATCTATAACATTTACCTCCTCTTTCGCCTCCTTTGACTTTTTCTGATTGCGGGTGCTCGTGTGAGGGCTGAGTAGGGTAAATGTAAATGTACAACATAATGGGTGTGGGGCGCTTCCATTGCTCAGTACGTCTGTGCACTTTGGGCAGAATATATAATTTCCTTTACTAAACTGTCATTCCTAGTTTTGTTGTAATAATTTCTATACAACAACAACAAAAGCAACAACAGCAGCAGCAACAACAACAACAACAATAACAACAACAACAACAATAATAATAATAATAATAATAATAATAATAATAATAATAATAATAATAGTAATAATAATAATAATAATAACAATAATAATAATAATATGGAAAAATCGCGGAGTAAAATGCCACCAAATCCACATAATTGGTTTATAGTTATTTTACAGTGTTGAATTCATATGATCTTTTAACTTTCACTTTTCACTTTTCACATATAAATGGTAATGGATTCTTCAGTACTAACACACTCACACATCTCCACATTGTAACGATTATAATCATACGCTATGTTCACTTTCGTATCCGAGAAATCTATCTCCCGGAATTAAAGTGAAAAGAAAAAAACTCTTGTTTCATCTTTCGTATAGCTACCAAAGTTACAAATGTAAAACAAAGGTAACGAATTAGAATATCTCAACTTGGCGTTGTACACAAGCCGGAATATTTCAAGGTAGTAAATCCGTAGGTAGTATATATCGTGATAAAACCATGAAATATCGAAGTATTTTATGAATTTATAAACTTTGATAATAAAGCGGCAGCCCAGAAATCGCTGATGATCAACAAAATATTACCACATATTCTTGTCAGCTTGTGAAAAACACGCAACCAGAGCCCATAAACACGTAAATCTACCCTTTTCAAATCCTTCATCGAAATTTTGCATTTATACCTCCTATATCTGAACAGTTTGCTAAATTATAAAAGTTGTAGGATGTTTCGTCACAAATCATTAGGAAAAAAAAATATCATTTATGAAAATAAACTCGAGCCGATGTTTAGAGGTCATTTATCTCTAAAATGCGTCATTCGCCATTATTCGTAGAGGGTGTTTTTATACCCGACTAAGATGGATATACAAAGTTGGTGTTTTTACTAGACTAAGATGAGTATCAAAGGAGGATAGAAATTCCTAAGACTTAAAATCACATACAATGCAATGAAAGGCAAACCCCCTCTACTTATCGGCTTTATTTACACACTCGGCAACAAGACACAATAACCATACCAGGGTGCAGTAAATCACGGCGTGTACATTCCGAAAGTTAACACTGAAAAAGGAAAGAAAAGTACATCCTATGAAGGCATGGTTTTGTGGAATAATCGGTCACAAATAATGCTCATACAGTCCACGCATTTGCTTGAATTGACGTATGCCCAGACTTTAAAGCTCAAGTATAGTTTTGGTAAATGGTAAAAAAAAATGAAGTTCTTCACATAATATGATCTATTAATACCCTGAAAATTGTTCGCTCTGAAACTTTCCTATTTTTGAGAAATTACTAAAAATGTAAAATCTCGGAAGGGGGGGGGGAGAATAGGTAATGTACATACTGCTAGATAATCTCTTTTAATATAAACTTCATAATTTGTCACTATAAGCAATTTTCAGTAGGTATGATGTTGTTTTTTTATGTTTGGGGTGACAATAGACTACTTTTTGACAGATGGCCAAAATCTATCTGATCAACCAAACCTGTACTTGGGCTTTAGTTTTTAAAATGATTGAAATCCCAGCTTAGTTATATTTACACCATTAAGCTCCCGGCCCCCAGAACAGCGCTAGCTTACTGAAGATTCTATTCTGTATCAAAAAAAAAATCAGTATTGATGATGATGATGATGATGATGGTGATGGTGATGATGATGGTGATGATGATAATTATTATTATTATCATGACATCATCATCATTATCAACATCATCATTATCAACATCATCATTATCAACATCATCATTATCAACATCATCATTATAATCATAATGATAGTACATGTACATGAGCAATTCGTGTCACTGGAGGAGGCCTTGGAATTTCACGCAAAATCTCGCAATATGAAGTACGTAATAATACCAACAACATCATCACAAATTCTAGGTTTCCTGTTTTGGGAAACACGTCAAAACGAAACCCCCCCCCCCCTAAAAAAAAAAAAAAAAAAAACCAAACACACAAAAAAAACAAAAAACAAAAAACAAAAACAAAAACAAAAAACTAAACTAAACTAAACTAAACTAAACTAAACTAAACTAAACTTAACTAAACTGAACTGAACTAAACTAAACTAAACTAAACTAAACTAAACTAAATTCTTCACTTACATTTTTATTCATCTCATTGCTTTGTAGTCTTTTTATTATAAAACGTTAATACATGTATGTCGTTTCATTTGTGGAGAACGGGAAATTTATATGAATCCAAAACAATTTTTTTTGTAATTTAGAGTTTAAAATACAAAACGCCGTGAATCAATTTTACACCAAACTTGTACATGTATTATTACAGACAGAGTTCGGGATTTGCATGCCAGAAAACGGCAAAATATCAAAATCATCTCAAATCGTACAAGATATTTACCACCTATACTTACCTAACGATAGTATTGAAATTGAAGTCAAATTTCAGAAGTACAAAATATTTCGGGTTTTACTTTAATTTTCCATAGGTGTGTGTACATACTCGGGCGAAGGAATGCATATTTTCTCCAAAGTTACTTTAAGCTCGTTTTGTAATCAAACCCTTCATACTTTTTATTCAATGGAAAGTATGCAAGTTTCCATTTATTGCCTACGTGGTTTGTAATGGTAGTTCATCGCAGCGTTGCTTTGTTTTACAAAGGAATCATGGCGTAGTGAGACGGAGGTGTCTTGGGTATATGGGGGTGAGGTATCCCTTATTTAAGATATCCTAATCAAACTTTACGTTGTTTGTATACATGGTCATTCAGAAGAATTCACTTTTAAATAGCATATACCCCACTCTCCTTTCCAATAAACATTATGATTACATCACCAGCAATTACTCTACCCTAACCTCTCCCCGTCAGGAATTCGGACATTAATACACACCCATGGCATCAATTAAGATTGTCAATACTACAGTACTGTGCACCAGGCATCTTGCAAAGTCACAGAAAGCTGTAGATATCTCAAAGCCTAAACTGAAAGATGAAGTGTTTTCTTGAGGTCAAACAATCGCGCACAGTGGGCTCAGATTCAAACGGAACCATCAATACAATACTGGCTCCAGCGGCAATACCTTCCCTTTTGCCTGTGTATAAAGAGAAAGTTATTCGACCAAGTAAATCATAGATACAATGGCCCTCCACTCATTCTATTTTGATCTTTGATAACTGAGAGTAAAGTGTACAGCTTTCGATCCAATTTCAACCATTAGACGAACGTCGTTGATTTTACATTACCAGCAGCAGCGTGTATTAAAGGCATAACAATGTTTCCAGTTTTAAAAATCTGATCTACATGATTCCCCCATGCTACCAGTGTCTCTGATACGGTCTAAAAATGAAGCCCAGAAAATAATACAGTTTAAAACGATCATTAAGTGCTTTAAAAAAGTGAAAATCATTGAGAGGTCATTCAAGCTTTCCCCCATAGACTGCTGTGTTGCAGAATTCCCTATCGGCTGAGAATAATTAATGTGCCAATTTGTTTCTGCACATATTGTACTTGTGACAGCATAACTGTCTAAATTTTTGTGCTCTATGGTGTTTACTTGTCCATTCAAACACTGTCAGATATGTCAGACAGCAAAGTTCGACCATTTTTTTAAATGGGTCTTCCACAGTGTTATACAGCGTGGCCCAAAAAGAATGCTGTACATGCGATCGTTAATTTCTTCAATATCATCCACAAAATGTTTTTGGTGATTATTTCACGGGTTAGAACATTCTTTTTCCAACAAAATGATACCATAATCATTGATTTTGATTACGGCGTTTGGATTCTAGGGCTATTTTTCTGAGGCAATGTAATTTCCTAAATTTGCTATTTTTTAAATTCCAGCGATCATCAGAACACCGAAATATTCTCGCGTAACGACCTGCCACAGAATGGGCTGCACTATCCAGGTGCAGTGACAATGTAAGCCAAACCTTACCATTGTCTTCCGTATCAAAGCGAGACGTTCCGGAATGTCTCGCTGTTGTCTGTCTCCCCGCTTATTCTATGGCACGCTGTTGCGTGTGAATATTTTGTTATGGTGTTCCCAGGTTCGGTGGAGTTGAGAAAGAAACAAATTTCGGAAATTACATTGCCTCAGAAAAATGGTCCTAGAATCCAAACGCCTTACTCAAAATCAATCATCATGGTATCATTTTGTCAGAAAAACTAACAAAATGAAATAACAATTAATGGCATTTTGTTCATGATGTTGAAGAAATTTACGATCGTATGTGTAGCATTCTTTCTGGGCCACCCTGTATAGTGTCTTTAAACATGTAGGGCTCAGTGTGTAACGTTTGAAGAGCTGTTCGCGGTTTTACTTTGCAAAAATCACGACCAAACCCTAATGGTCTGAAAATCATCAAGTTAACAACGACCTTACGCAAATTATCAAGAGTGAATCCGTATAATACTACGTACAAGAGAGCTCACCTGTACTGGACCACGCCTTATACGAGGATCCCGGGTCACTGATGACGGGGGGGGGAGGGGAGGGAGGGGAGGGGAAGGGGAAGGGAGGGGGAGGGGGAGGGGAGGGGGAGGGGGCTCCCAAAGATGGATCGGTAAAAAAAGGCCAGGGACTTGCCGTAAGACTAGACATCGCTACTGCAACCATGAGGGTATGCCACAACTAAACGAGTTTGAAGTGAATATAGGGTTAATTTGGGAGAAATTCTGAATCATTCGTTGTAAAAGTGGCTCTGTAGTGTACTGTTCTTCAAAGTTGCAACCGCAAGTGGATTCATATACCGAAACAAGATCAGGCTGGCATTTTTGACATGGCTCTATATCATCATCAGGATTGCATAGTTGATCTGAGCAAGCTCCTTGATCTAAGATTATGTGAAGAAGAAATGCAGCAACCATGCACTCCGGTGCTAGTTATCACTAGCCCTACTCCCCCCCCCCCAAAAAAAAAAGTAAATAAATAAAAGTTTGGTGTAGACGCAATGGACTCAACGAGTCACAGTGTAGGTATTTATTTATTTTGAGGCAACAAAAGACTTTGAGTTTACAATTGATTTTTTTTTCTCTGTTGTTTGCTTGTAAATACGTAGCATTCAAGATTTCGAAAAGGGGACCTTTGTGTGTGTGTGTGTGTGTGTGTGTGTGTGTGTGTGTGTGTGTGTGTGTGTGTGTGTGTGTGTGTGTGTGTGTGTGTGTGTGTGTGTGTGTGTGTGTGTGTGTGTGTGTGTGTGTGTGTGTGTGTGTGATTTGTAGGTTTCTTTAGGTGTGTGTGCTTGCGTGCGGGTGTGTATGTGTGTTTAGCAAAAGGGAGTGTTTGACACCTAAAGCACCCCCTTTTGCCAAAAGGGGGTGTTCGAACACCCAAAACCCACCTCCTTGCATAAGCGTATGGCGTTATGTACCAGGGGCGGCCGCCCCCATTTTTTTCAAGGGAATGAAAATAACTGGGATTTTACTGGGGTTTTTTAACATTTAGACCCGCCATGTTGTTAATTTGGCTAGTAAAAAAATGGCGGGCAAAAACTGTTTTTTGTCGTCGTCGGCCCACTACCCACGCCTGTCGGATGATGTTTGGCTGGTACATTTGGCAGATATTTTTTTCGGCGGGCAAAATTTTCTTGACAGATTTCCTGAGATTTTACCCTGGCGCCACCGCTGTTGTGTACTTATGTGATCTCTTGTCAAATGGCGAAGTTTATATCACGCCAGAATGAGCAGAGAAAATACAGAGAAGAGAGAAATTCACATTTGCAACTTTTCCAAAATCGACGGATTTTAATCAAACATTTCACAAACATTCCTTCGAAGAAGGCCAATAAATCTTTTGAAATATAAGAAGCTTCAAAGTAAAGAAAAAGGAAATATGGTAAATGTATATCACACTCCGTGTAGCGAGTGGCGAATCATTTCTGTGGTATTACAAAGTAACGGCCGAAGAACCGTATACTTACTTCATGAATTTTAATGTTCTTTAAAGGTTAGTGACATGATTGGGAACACTTGAAAGCGCCTCAAGAACCAAATGAGTTGAAATATACACCAACTATACACTAGCAGGGTGAATCTCCCACCTGGGACGATTTGTCTGTAATTTGTTTACTTAAGGAGAATCAAGCATAAACATAGGAGTATCTTAATTTTATCCGGGGACGATAAAATTAAGCCCCATAGAGAGCCACACAGCAGGTTTCCGTGCTACGAGTGATATTGACATTGTTTATTTTAGAATGATTCAACGTTTAACTACAAGATTTTCACAGAAATCCTTGCATAGTTTACTTGATTCTAGAGTAGTTTCAGCCCAAATTGAGGACTACCCCCAACCATGTCATTTACCTTTTAAAGTCTTCCGTGGTATTTATAAAATCGGCACTAAAAGACAATTTTATTCAATTTTGCGCACATCTGCAAGCACAAATTTTTAAAAGTCCATTGTATCAGCTAGGGTGTGTCAGCTTTGGTTTCCTTGTGTTCACGCGAAGTAGACACATACGTCTAGCAGACAATCCTCGGGGCCAATATCGGAATGGTCAGGGTGATCACTTACACGAGGGTACGGGTAGGGGTCACGGTAACCAGCTTCCGGTTCCGGTTGACGGAAGAGCTGGGCGTGTTGCCAGGCAACGTATCCTCTTCCTCCACTGAGTTCGGCCGTGAGATCGACGAAGGGTGATCCGTGAACCACGCTGACAGTCTTGAAACCGTCTGGACACAAGAGAGGAAAATAAAGGTCTATTTTGGTGGAAGTCTTTTTGTTTTGGGTGTGGGGTTGGGGGGGGGAAGGATGTGTGATTTTTGAATTTCGAGAATGTTTTACAAATCTCCCATGGCAATTATAAAATCGGTACTAAAAGACATTTTGTTCATTAGGCCTATCTTGGACATCTGCGAGCCCATTGTATCAGCTAGGATGTGTGAGCTCTGGTTTCCTCCATTTCACGCGAAGTAGACATAAACATCTAGAAGATAGTCCTCAGGCCCAACCTCGGGGTCTCGATGGTTAGGGTGAGGGCTAACACCCGGGGGAGGGCGGTAGCGGTGACCGTAACCACCTTCCTGTTCCGGTTGACGGAAGAGCTGGGCGTGTTGCCAGGGGTCGTATCCTATTCCTTCAGTGAGGTCGGCCGTGAGTTCGACGAAGGGCGACCCGTGAACTACGCTGATAATCTTGAAACCGTCTGGGCACAAGAGATAGAGGACAATAAATGCCTATTTTGGTGGATTTTTTTTTTTTGGGGGGGGGGGTGAGGGTATATTTGTATTTCGAAATGAGATAGAAATCAAAATCAAAAGTCACCGGAGTTTGTATAGCTAGGCCTAGTTATAAAAGTGCAATTGTAAAACTAGCGTTGTTAGAACCTTGATTCGTGTTTTTTTTTCTTTGTATTAGTTAAGAAGGTATATTCAGTCACATGAAAGAATGATCGTATAACTTGTTAAGATTATAAAAAAAATATATAGTAGTTCGCTTTTTTTATTCTTTTTCGGTTATTTTCTGTAAATGCAATGCTCATTGTTATTTTAAAGATAAGATGGAACTTCGAGATGTGTAGTCAGGGACTGAGCCTAAAATATTTTTCTCAAACGAGGCCAAACTCGTGCACTAGGTAATAAACATTTCTATCGTTGTCCTCTGATGACATAGATATTTGGAACCCTCTAGAAGCAAAAGAATCAAGAAGAAAGACAGCAACATTACAATGAACTATGAACTGTCTTTCTACGAAATGCATAACGTATGTACCCAGACAGATTATATGGATCTCATAGCTGTCTTTCCTACCCAACAGAACCTCGTGGAAATTCGCATAAGATGTCAGAGGTAAAATGTTACTGGTGACAACATGCAAACATTGCCAGTAGTAAACACGTTAGAGTTTAAAAAAAAATCGAAACAAAATTGTTCGAAGTATCAAGTGTCGGTAAAAATGTCATAAGCTAAACAATCTGAGAGGTAAACAAAGTAGTCAGACTGTTTAAATTGCCAGTAATAGAGATAAATTCCAAAATGTCGAGAAAAAAAGTCGAAACACAGAGGCAGCAATCACTAGAAATGTAAATTCGTCGAACATTTTAGCACTTATCACGCATGTAGAGATTATTATAGCCTTATAATTTTGAAACTATGCATCATTATATAAAATTATGCCTTTACAATAAATTTCGTCTCACAACATAGTGTACGGTTTACCTGGCAAGACAAACGAGCGGAACAGATCATGGGTCCATCACATAGCGGTTCGATGTCGGCTGACTCGGACTGCGTACGTAGACTAGTGTCGCGATCCGGCATACAGCCACAACTTTCTGAGAAACGGCCAAGTAAATAGGCAATTACTGGCAGCTAAGACCAAACCAACTTAGAAGAGAACAAGGGTATCAGATCTTCAGAGATGGAGTTCGAGCCAGATTTTGCCGGTTTGGCCGATGGCCTGCTGACCGAGTCACTCAGAGTGTGTCCATCCATGTTTCGGATTGGCGGGACGCGGGGGGGCAAAGTAAACAATCCTAAATTTTCGGACGCGCTCCGCACGCCAAATGTAATACAGAATTCTTCCAGCGCGCAAGATGCGCCGAAAAATGACAATTTTTGTATCAGTTAATAGTATTTTAATGGTTTTATAGTCCATGCTTTTTAATCATAATTTGCCATCAATATTACGAATTTTTTGAATTGTCAAAATTATTGGCAAATGGACTTATGTTTGCCCCCTCAAATATTTGTCATGGGAGGGGCGATCACCCTGCCCCCCCCACCCCCCCCAGGATCGACCGCCTCTGAGTCACGTGCTACAAAGTCTATGGGAACAACTTCCCCAGTGGCCCTCGTGATCGAACTGCTCGCCGCGTTCCAACTGCGCAGATGTAAGCAATACGTGATAATTAATTTAGGCGCGTAGCCAAGGGTAAGTAGGGCAGTGTAGCCCCCCCCCCTCCCTGAAGAAAAATCA
>JZLH01S0077301.1:39605-52905 GCA_001188425.1 Eucidaris tribuloides | reverse complement strand
CTCAATCGCAGGTAGTCGCAACTGCTAGTGTGACCAAGGCCTAACACGGGAGGTGCCGCCCTCCCACACACACTTGTCGCAAGTATGACTACTCACGTACAGTTTTCCACATACTTCCTGTAGGCCTACATCTTTAATAATCCCTAATAATCTTCATAAAATATACATTTACAATATGCCCAGAATCACTTTTTTATGCGTATTTTCAAAAAGTTCCTACAGTTAGAGGGGGTATCCCCCTCCCACACCCTCCCCCGCTCCGTGTGTACCTAACAAATAAGCTAAAGTTTTCTTTTTTCTTCTTCTTCTTCTTCTTCTTCAAGTAGTCCAACATAAGGCTGATTTTTAAGGCTAAGTTAGTGACGAAAAAATTTTCATTTCAAATCCAAGGTCCAATTTTTTTTCCAGTCACGCCAACCACCGAAAGTCGCTCAAGTAACCAAAAATGTTTCATTCCAAATCCATTTTGTTCCGGTCACGCCAACCGCCGAAAAGTCGCTCAGCGGAGGGGGGGGGGTAGTGACGAACAATTTTCACTGTAAATCAGAGGTCCAAGCGGGGTTCCTTTTGATACATAGTCCCCCTCCCAGATCAGTTGAAAAGCAAAAAAAAGGGGTGGGGCTCCCCTTCCTCATCCCTGCCCCCCCCCATGAGGTAGCCTACGTCTGCAATTTTTGTTTGATTAAAAAGTATATTTCTTTCATTTGTACACATTATACAGCTCAGCCTGATCCCACTGTAGATGAGACTATTTTGCTTTCAGACTATACAGCAAAATACATTTTTTTCAAATCATTTTCATGTTTGTTTTGATAATCTATATTATCCATGCAAGCAGGCTACCCCCCCCCTCCTCCCCCAGAAAACACCCGAATACAACAGAGTGCATCGTGACCAACATTAAAACCAACCATTACAGTTTAGTGTTAGTGAATAAGACAAATACCCGAATACAACAGAGTGCATCGTGACCAACATTAAAACCAACCATTAAAGTTTAGTGTTAGTGAATAAGACAAATACATCCATTTTGATTAACACCAAGGGTAGTATTCGGTTTAAAAGCAGACGATTTTAACACCCTCCATCTGTCCGTGACACCGCTGTGTCAAGTGTAAATGTCAAATTAACACTCTAACAGTCGACAAGAATACCAATTCTGAAATTACCTATTCTCTATAGGAATCGCCCGGGCTAGCTCGGCTAACTAGATACTAACTCACACAGGGGCATAGAGTTACATACGCACTCTATGCACAGGGCCGACCTAGTCTTTCCTCAATAGCAATTTTCATTGACTTTGTTTAGTAACCCAAAATTAGTCAAAATTTTTGGCAATCTGTGAAAAAATTCTATGAAAAGATTTTGCAACTGATTTGAGTAGGTATGGGTGTCGAGATTTACCAAAAAAGTTAGGTGCGATAGGGGGTGTGGAAAATGTTTTTTTAAGAGGTCAAAGGTCATTGACCTTGGCTAAAATGTCCAGTAATTGTAAATCATGAATTAAATATGGTAAATGGATGATATTGGCATCAAAATGCAGAGGATTACCCTACAAAGAGAAACAAAATACGTTTTGCATAATAAAATATGTGAAATCATGTATTTTGTATTTTTAATTAATTAATTATGCAAATTACTACACAAAATCACAGTTTTACCAATAACTCACTTAAAGAAACTTATGGAGTGCTGGTTTTTGGTATAATCATTGTTGATTACATTATTAACAATATCCCACCCTAAAGATGCTCAATCTAAATAAATTTCTTATGTATTTTATTGTTTTTCTAAATTCGTATGTATTTCCTTTGTTTTTCAACCTTTTGTTTTTGTTGTTTTTTCAACCAAGCTTTGTTACAAGCACTTTTGAAAGCATAATCACATTAAAACTAATTAATTTCAGGCATTGCAAGTAAAAATAAACATAAATATATGAATTAATTCAAAACACACAATCTGTATTGACTTTGTACACAAAATCACATTTTTCACCATTTTAGGTCCGACAAGCACCTACAAAATGTTACGTAACTCCAAAACTGTGCACCCGGGTGACACAAATTTGGCCTGAAAATATACGGGAAATTAAAAAAAAAGGGGTCATGAAGCACCTCGGCAAAAGTATTGTGCGATGCTTGGTGATCCACGTATAACAAGGGGGAGCACGATCCCGCAGTCTTTTGGGGTTAAGATAGATATGTATATGTATAAACGGTATCACAGCAACAATATACATATACAGTGTGTCCCAGAAAAAAGGAAACCGAGATTGATGAAGATATTTATATATATTAATAACAAATATGACAAGAAAATTGTACATAGTTGGAAAGCATATTTTCTCCTCTTTACTTTGATACCAGTCTCAGATATTTCCATTAATGCATGACTGAGCAAAGACAATCAGAAGGGAGACAGGTGTAAAATCATTTGCACGAGCAAATTTGAAATTTAAACTCTCATCCTTGGATGCATTCAGAATATTTTCAATATCAAAGGACATCATTACAAAGCCTGTTTTATCTTCTTTCATATGATACCACATTTGTGAAAAATGTGTGATGCAGGCGTAAGAAAAGACAATTTGAAAAGATAATTGTTTTCAGAAATGTTCCAAAATGCATTCAATAACCCTGTTTTCTGGATTTGGCAGCCAGCAACCAAGAAGTTACCCTGCGAACATGATTCGGAGCCTATTGTTGTGCCCCGAGATTATTGTGTGAAGTCAGCCGTGCATGAACCTTTTTGTTAAGCTTGCTTCTAATTACCGCTAATAGCTCAAAATGTATTCATTCTAAAAATCACGGCTAAAACAGGCACGTTTTAATTTAACTTGTTCTCCGGCATACATTATTCATTTTTTAAGCATGAGGGATCAGATAAAAGAAGAAATTGTGAATTTTTATGCCATGCTTTTGTTTCTCAAAAATAAGTACATTTGCTACCATTAAAATGCACTTAAAAATGGAATATGCGCGTGCAATTGAAATTTTGGTAGCACCAATATCCATAGTTTTAATTCAATAATGCGTGAACGATGAATTATAACTTATGTATCAAATGAAAGAAAGGGAACAGAGCTTTACAATCATACCTAATTCATTGACGAAAATATTCATTATGATAGAATAATTTTGCCATGAAATCCGGTTTCCTTTTTCCTGGGACACACTGTATTTACCGGTATATATATGTGTGTGTAAACACTAAACACTCATACTCTATTTATCTTATGTACTGAAATGCACCACAAGAACAAAGAACATAACAATTTACATTAATTGTAGCCAAAAAAAATTAGTTGGTTTCCTCTTCATCACTATAGCCATCTCTTCTCCATCAATGCTCTCTCCATTAGAGCAGTGTCCACAACACACTCTGCAGGCAGAAACATGTGTCATGCCAGAGTTAATGCAACAACATTTCATTGTTTGACACTGCTTTATCATTCCTTACAGACTTACAGTTACAACAAAGTCATTTGAGTAAGCTTTGGGGAGCGATATGACCAGATAACATTTAAAGTCGGAGTTTGTTGTTCCTCTGTAGCTCCCATTCAACAGAGACCCAGCCATTCCGCAACCTATGATATTAACATGGAGGGAGTGTTGGGTTGATGCCCTCAGTAACGGATGGGAGCTACAGAAGAACAACAAGCTCTGACCTAAAATGTTATCTGGTTATATCGCTCCCCAAAACTTACTAAAAGGAGTTTGTTGTAATTGTCAGGAAGGATAAAGCAGTGTCAAATCATGAAATGTTGTTGCATTAACTCTGGCATGACACATGTTGCTGCCTGCAGAGTGTGTTGTGGACACTTCTCTAATGGAGAGAGCATTGATGGAGAAGAGATGACTATAGTGATGAAGAGGAAAACAACTAATTATTTTGGCTACAATTAATGTAAATTGTCATGGTCTTTGTTCTTGTGGTGCATTTCAGTGCCCCTTACGGTACATAAGATAAATCAGGTGTGTGTTTTCACATACTTGCTGTGATACCGTTTATACATATAGTATCTTAACCCCAAAAGACTGGGGGATCGTGCCCCCCCCCCCCCGTCGTTTCCCATGGATCGCACAATACTTTTGCCGAGGCACTTCATGGCCCCCTTTTTTTAGCTGCCCGCATATTTTGAGACCAAATTTACGTCACCCGGGTGCACTGTTTCGGAGTTGCGTAACTTTTTGTAAGTGCTTATCGGACTCAAAATGGCTAAAAATGTGATTTTGTGTACAAAGTCAATATAAAATGTGTGTTTTCAATTCATTCACATAATTATCTTTATTTTTACTTCCAATGCCTGAAATCAATTAATTTTAGCATGAGTATGCTTCCAAAAGTGTTTGCAACAAATTTTGGTCGAAAAAACAATAAAAACAAAAGATTTAAAAACAAAGAAAATACATAAGAAGTTGGAAAACAATAAAATACATAAGAAATTAATTTTGATTGAGCATCTTAAGGGGTGAGATATTGTTAGCAATGTGATCAACAATAATTATACCAAAAACCAGCGCTGCATAAGTTTCTTTTGGTGAGTTATAGGCAAAACTGTGATTTGTGTATTAATTTGCATAATTAATTAATTTAAAAAAACGATGCATATTTTCGTATATCTTATTATGCAAAATGAATTCTATTCCTCATATTAGTATAATTCTATGCATTTTGATGAAAATATCATCCATTTACCATATTTAATTCATGATTTACAATTATTGGTCATTTTAGCCAAGGTCAATGACCTTTGACCTCTTAAAAAACACTTTTCCCACCCCCTATCGCACCTAATTTTTTTTTGGTGAATCTTGACACCTATACCTACTCAAATCCATTGAAAAAGCTTTTCATTTATTTTTTTCACAGATGAACCCTATTTTAGGGATACTAGTTATCGCGAGCGCCACTTAGCATAAAGACTCGTTTTTTGCCAGTAGTTTTTCAACGAATTGTTAGGTCACATAACCCTACACCTCGTAGATTAGGGGGTGATTCCCACGAATGTACGGAAAACGTGATAGCGCGCCGTGGCGTGATTACGTGACTAATCGTTGCAAGCCATATACATTTGCTCATTGTTTGCACCCAAAAGTTTTCTTCAAATATGATGTTAAGAAATCGTGTCCCTCACGGTAAACGGATATACATGTATACAGTGCGTCTAAAAAAATAGTCCAATCGAAAATTATTTTTTAATATATGAAAATCATATACAACCTAGTCAAGTTGGGTATTGTCATAAAGCAAAAAAAAAACATACTTTCCAGTGCAATTTATTTCATTTTATTTGGTTGTGTCAATCTTGAGATATATTGACCTTTTTTTTAAATGACGCGAAATCGCGTTTGTCCCAGTATACTGTATGTGCCGTACATGTGAATGCAGTTTCTGCATATTGTTAAACAAAGACACCCCAATGAGAGTGTGAAAAGTATTGTGTAATCGTTCAATTTAGCTGAACGAAAACATTTTTCAGGTTGTACATTTCTGATTTTCTATCATTTGAAGTATAAAGGAGGTACATAACTTTGACAAAAGGGCTAAAATAAATGAGATGTGCATATCATCGTGATGTCAGTGTGAATGCAGTCTGGTAAACAGAAGACATGAACATGTGCAATATCATTTCAATGCCGAGTAAGGGTTCTTGTATTTATTTCTTTTTATTTACTAAATAATCAGAAATAAACATATTGAATAATAGTTCAGTACTCAAGGCAAAATGTATAAATTTCGCGGTAAGCTTGCACAATATTATTAATCACTCTTATTTATGTTTTACATAAAACATGCTCTTCCAGTGTTCGGGCATGACGCTGAATAAAGGACACACGGTATTTTCTTTATTAATTCTGAGATTCCCGAGGTTTCATACGTGATACTGCACTGAAATACCAGGCCTTATTAGGAATCTTGCCAGATTAATTTAGTTTGCCAGATGGAGAGGTCATAGACTCCATACAGTCACGGACATAGTTTTCAACATATAACAACCCGCAATTGCTTCAAATGTGATTCAATCATTCAACTTATACAATTTGAAAAAAGAACTTTGGATATGCCATTTGGTGGAAGAATTACAAATTCTAGTGTTTTTATAAACATTATGGCCTTGCGAAGATTTTGCGGGGTATCTTCGGGATATGGATTCTGAGGGTTTCAAATGGTTAATTGACCTAAAATATTTCCAATATTTATAAAGACCTTTCATCACATGATTTCTTTATTATAAGGTTAAAGTTTATTTGAAGAAAAACATAATTCTTTCTGAGTTTCTGCCAGCAAGTGACAAGAAGGCTATAATTTGTGAAACTAAATGGCATACGCACTGGTACTAGTAGTCCTGAACTTAGATGTCCACTGTTTTGTCATGGTTTGACCACCCCTTGGGTTGACCAAACAAAAATCCTCCAGTAATATTTCCCTGGCTTGACTAAAATTGTATTTATTCATCACTGTGAACTATTTTCATTTTGCCAATCGACTATCCAAGTGCAGATTTTTTGTTTGTTCTAAGCAAATATTCTACTCATTTGCTTTGAGTCCCCTAACCATTGTAATCCATTTCGATCGAAAAAATATTTCATTTGGAGGCAAATATTTTTTCATTATTTTACACATAAATACAAGACAGTGTAGTCTGCATACCCGACTTTTGCACCAAAAAGGTAGGCATATTATTATTCATATTCCAACAACACTTGCTAATTTCTTCCGGCCTCTGCAACCACAATGCAGTGATGACTTATGTTTCTTGAAAATTTCCTATAAAACTCCTCAACTCGTTACTACAACCAGAAAAGCACATTCTTTCTACCTGCATCCTCATGCTGCTGCCACATGCTGCTACCAATGCTGTTATGGAGCCTATGTATTCACTATAAATGTATGTGCATATAATGTGCAACACACACTGTGTAGAGTTCAGCATACCAGACCCTATAGAAGGCTAAGTGTTGCAAAATGCAGAGAAACCCATGATCAGGGGTTTTTACTCTGCGCAAGCAACAAAGTGATCAGGGGTTTCACTCTGCACGTGCGGTAGTTTCTCCGTGCACGACCAGACAAATACCACTGATCAGTAGTTTTTAACTATGCTCGTGCAGAGACAAAAAAAACCATCAAGGGTTTTACTTTGCACGTGCGGTAGTTTCTCCATGCACGAGCAGAGAAAACCCCTGATCAGGGGTTTCTTCTCTGCACGTGCACAGAAAAACCTCTGATCAGGGGTTTCTACTTTGCATGTGCGCAGAAAACTACTGATCAGTAGTTTCAATTCTGCATGCGCACAGAAAAACTACTGATCAGTAGTTTCAACTCTGCACGCGCAGAGAAAAAAACCCTGATCAGGGGTTTCTTCTCGGCACGTGCACAGAAAAAACCCTGATTAGTAGTTTAACTCTGCACGTGCAGTAGTTTCTCCATGCACGAGCAGAGAAAACCCCATGATCAGGGGTTCCTGCTCTGCACACGCACAGAAAAACTCCTGATCAGTAGTTTCAACTCTGCACGCGCAGAGAAAACCCCCTGATTAGTAGTTATTACTCTGCACGTGCAGAGAAAAAAAAATCCTGATCAGTAGTCTTAACACTGCACGCACACAGAAAAATGACTGATCAGTAGTTTACGAGCAGAGAAAAATCCCTGATCAGTGGTTTTCTCTAGTATGGAGAAACTACCGCACGTGCAAAGTAAAACCCCTGATCAGGGGTTTTTCTCTGCACGAGCATAGTTAAAAACTATTGATCAGTGGTTTTTGTCTGCTCGTGCACGGAGAAACTACCACACATATGGTAGTTATTTTTATTTGAGAGTGTCTAGCTGGATTCTCAACTAAGATAATTACCACATGTTCAGTGTAGAAGAACTACTGATCAGTAGTCTTTCTGTGTGCGTGCAGAGTAATAACTACTGATCAGGGGTTTTTCTCTGCACGTGCATAGTTGAAACTATTGATCAGGGGTTTTCTGTGCGTGTGCAGAGAAGAAACCCCTGATCAGGGGGTTTTCTATGCTCGTGCATGGAGAAACTACTGCACGTGCAGAGTTAAACTACTGATCAGGGGTTTTCCTTAGCGAGTGCAGAGTTGAAACTACTGATCAGTAGTTTTTCTGTGCGCATGCAGAGTTGAAACTACTGATCAGTCGTTTTTCTGTGGACATGCAAAGTAGAAACCCCTGATCAGGGTTTTTTTTCTCTGCTCGTGCATGGAGAAACTACTGCACGTGCAAAGTTAAACCCCCTGATCAGGGGATTTTCTCTGCACGAGCAGAGTTAAAACTACTGTTCAGTGGTTTTTCTCTGCACGTGCAGAGTTAAAAACTACTGATCAGTGGTTTTTGTCTGCCCGTTCATGGAGAAACTACCGCACGTGCAGAGTGAAACCTCTGATCAGGGGTTGTTTTGTTGCTTGCGCAGAGAAAAAAAAACCTGATCAGTGGTTTTAAACCCTTGATCAGGGGGTTTCTTTGTATTTTGCAACACTTCGCCTTCCATACGACCCAAGTCAGCTCACTCGCGGGAGTCGTGGCTTGACCTTGTGTACGATTCTTATACATGGCCAAAAATTGCATTTTTGAACAGATATGTGACATATTTTCAGCTTTAATGAATAAATCCACATCATTTATTCAGTTCAGGCATGAACATTTAGTTCAAAACAGTTTTGTTCCTTAAATAAAAAAAAAATCTACATTTTTTTATGTGCCGGATTTTTGGAACCCTTACCCGCGCCTTTACACATGAATGAACATTTACCAAGAGGAGAATACAGACAGGTGTAAGGGGCAATATAGCATCTATTGCACTGTATTCCCCTTGCTTGTATGGGTGAGTCAGCTTAAGAAAACAAACATTACATAATACAAAGCTGGGCAAGATTCCCAGATCAATGAGTCAGATTCATAGCAGGGTTTTCTGGGGTGAGTGCTGTATCAGTGACATCTCCTAATTGGATGACTGATGACGCTCAAGTGCGTCAGACCCTCCCGTTGCCGCCCTCGGTCTGGGCCATTCGGGCCCAGGCGGCAGCGAGTAGGGTCTGAGAATCAGACTAGATCTGGGGATAAAACCCTTTCAACCTACTGTGTCAGTTGTTGGACCTAATATTCAGACTTTATTAAGTTTCACCTATATGTACTATAGGGAAAACGTTCAGAAAAGGGTATTTTAGGTATATCGGAGGGCAATAAGTTTTTTGTAAATTTAGAAAAAAAAGATAATTACACGATTTTGCGATCAAGAAACAGGAGGGTCCCCAACAATTTAATACATGTTACAATTGATATCAATATTATTTATAGAAAAGAATCTATTCAGTTTATTAGTGTTATACTTGATGAGTTCCTGAATTGGAAGCACCATATTAATCATATTTCTCTAAATTTATCTAAAAGCATAGGGATCTTATCCAGATCATGGATTAAAATTCACTTTACCGCCAAATATTTTGTTCATGTTGTATGATAGTGTCATTGTCCCGCATTTGAATTATTGTAACATCATATGGGGTAATACATTTAAAGGCCCACTGTCAAGGTCAACTCAGCCACAGAGAGGATGGGAATTACTTCTGGAATACAGTTATATCTTCACGAAGATGGACTCTTGCAGATCTATAGTCTAACAACGGCAGCCCGGAAGGTTTATTCAAGTGAAAAGCGCCCCATCAACTGACTCAATGGGTTGAAAGGGTTTCAACCCGATATCACTAAAATGCATTCCTGTCGGGTCACAGCCGTGGCTTTCCCGCCAAGAAGCCGCTAAGTATGGTCAAAATTAGCCAAAATCCCAATTTTCCATGATGTCTAGTTATAATACATGGAATAAAGGCATGCTTTCAAGGCCAAGACCTACACTTTATGGTCGTTCATCACCTCATTACATTTCTTTCCCTGTAATAAAACTTGAATAAGTCATTTTATTGAGGAGGTCGCAAGATTTACCTCCAAAACCAAAATACGCCTACCGATACCTAAAATACACATTTCCTTCACGTTTTCCATTATAGTACGTGAAAAATAACAAATCTGAAAAGACCTAAAAATTAAACCCAAAGGTTGTGTGGGTTTTACCCCCCCCCCCCGATTACAAAACTGCATTCTGACTGGGTCCCTACCGTTCCTTTCCCGCCAAAAAGCCGCTAAGTATGCCCGCCGATATACCTAAAATACACCTTTCCTCCATATTTTCCACTATAAAACAGTAGGTGAAACTTAAACGTTAAACAAGCCTGAAAATTAAGTCCTGGCAACTGACCACATAGGTTAAAAGGATTCCAGCCCCTAGATAATGGAAATGCATTCCTGTCGAGTCACAACCGTGGCTTTCCCGCCAGAAAGACGCTAAGTATTGTCAAAATTAGCCAAAATCCTAATTTTCCATGATTTCTATAGTATAATACATGGAATAAAGGCATGCTTTCAAGACCAAGACCTATGTTTTGTGGTCGAGCATGACCGCAATGCATTACTTTTCCTGTAATAAAACTTGAATAAATCATTTCATTGAGGAGGTCGCAAGATTTACTTCCAAAACTAGCCAAACTACGCCCACCGATACCTGAAATTCCCATTTCCTTCACGTTTTTAATTATAGTACATGAAAAATAAACAAGTTTGAAAAGTACCAGCAATTGAGCACATAGGTGTAAAATATTTCACCTCCAGATTACGAAAATGCATTCCTGCCGTGTCGCCACCGAGGCTTTCCCGCCAAAAAGCCGCTAAGTGTGCCCGCCGATATACCTAAAATACACTTTTCCGGCTCGTTTTCCACTGATAGTAGGTGAAATTTAAACAAGGTTGAAAATGAAGTCCCGACAACTGACCTCAAATGTTGAAATGGTTCCACCTCCTAGATCATGAAAATGCATTCCTGCCGGGACACAGTCGTGGCTTTCCAGCCAAAAAAGCCTCTAAGTGTGGTCACCATATTAGCCAAAAAATGCACTTTCAAAGGCTCTTGGTGTAACGGAAAATAAGAACAATTTGTTTAAATTTAAAGACTTAGATGTATATTTTTGTGGTCTGTCATCTTTTATATTACATGGCTTTTCAGCTGATATACTTCAATGAGTTATTTAATCAGAGCAGACGAACAGTTTTCCTCCAAAACCAGCCAACATGGGCCGGTCGTTACCTAAACTACCCTTCCCTCCACATTTTCCTACTGTAGTGTAAGTAGAAATAAACTAGTCTGAAAAGTTTAGGCTGAAAATCCTTTTTACCCTCAGAACATGAAAATGCATTCCTATTGCATTCGTACATTTAAAATGTCACTGCCACAAGTAAAATTCCTGCTTCCAAAGTCTACACTTTTTTTTTTTTTGGGGGGGGGTTGTTATAGTCACGGTGACCCATCCTATATATCACGGAAAATCATTTCTATCGGGGCAGTGCAGAGGTCTTGCCCGCTGCAAAACCACGCTTTCAGGCAAAACAATAATTTTGACGTCTTCTACTACCAACAAGATAGGATATATCTAAGCACCCTTGTCCTACTACGTTTTCATTATCATCCATGAAAATGCATTTTCGGGATCCAGGATTTCTTGAGTGAGTGACACTACCAATGATTGTCCCCCACTTTCGTGCCCCAAACCATTATTAATTTTGTTAACTGAAAACCCATTTTACACATTTTGTAAAGTAAACAATTCATGGAATTAGCACTTGTCTTAATCCTTCACCAGTTATTGTTTTGGGGTCATTCATCACAATAATTCTTTATTGAGGGATTAGCATTGCAGCGGAGGCCATGGGGTTTCCCACCTGAAACACCAAAACACTTCCATCACCAGCCAAGTCCCATGTACACACAATATGCTATACTCCGCTAGCCAAACTCACTTTCCTTTATATACCTACCCTACTGTATACTACAGTACAGTATAATAATTTAACATATGGTTCCGGCTAATATCGCAGCATTTTTGTGATTTAAAGGTAAAACAATTACAACCCATGTGGTCATTTATTGGAATGTTTCAGACTTAATAATAATAATAATTATTATTATTATTATAATAATAATAATAATAATATAAAATTTGTAAAGCGCAAAAAAATATACTCTAATGCGCTGCTAGAGCTCCTGATTACTTGGTCCAATCATTACGATAGTTCAAGAAGTATAGAAGAAAACGTGAATGAAAAGTGCATGCTAGCCTTGCTAGGTATCGGCCCGGATATTTTGGCCGGTTTTGGAGGCAAATTTAGAAGAAATACAATGTATTACGGTGATGAACGGCCGCAAAAAAAACACACATACGTCTAGGTCTTGAAAGTATGCTTATCTTCCAAATACTGGAAACCGTGGTCCATGAAAAGTGGGCTTTTAGGCTAATGACGAGCAAACTTAGTGGCTTTTGGCAGGAAAGTAAAGGACAATGAACAGGCAGAAATGCATTTTTGTAATCTAGGGGTAACATCCTTTCAGGCTATGGGGTTAGTTGTGGTAACTTGACAGACCTGTTGATAGTGGAAAACATGGAGGAAAAGCCATTTCAGGTATCGGCGGGCATATTTGGGCTGCTTTTGCAGGTAATGAAATGAGTCATTCAAGTTTATTACAGGGAAAACAATGTATTGCGGTGATGAACGACCACAAAACGTAAGTCTTGGTCATAAAAACATGCCATTCCCATGTATTATATACTAAAAATCATGGAAACTTGGGATTTGGGCTCATTTGGACCATACTTCGCGGATTTTTGGCGGGAAAGCCATGGCTGTGACCCAGCAGGAATGTATTTTCGTAATCTGGGTATAAAACCCATTTAAACATATAGGTCAATTGTTGGGACGAAAATTTCAGACTCGTTTAGGTTTCACCTACATTGACGACCATATTGGAAAAGTTGGAGGAAAAGGGTATTTTAGGTTTATCTACAGATATACTTAACGGCTCTTTGGCAAGAAATCCGCGGCTGGGACCCGGAAGGAATGCATTTTCGTCATCTAGAGGAGGAACCCTTTCAAACTATGAGGCCAATTATTGGACTTAATTTTCAACCTTGTTTAAAGACGCTATATAACACTCTGAAAGACCCGTTTAAAAAATTGTCGAAATTTGCTATCTGACATATCTGACAGTGTTTGAATGGACAAATAAACACCCTGGAACACAAAAGTTTGGACAGTTATGCTGTCACTAGTACAATATGTGCAGATACAAATTGGTACATTAATTTAATCTCAGCCCATAGGAAATTCTGCAACACAGCAGTCTATGGGGGAAAGCTGGAATGGTGTCTCAATCATTTTCACTTTTTTAAAGATTGGGTTATTCATTT
>JZLH01S0077301.1:2697-28180 GCA_001188425.1 Eucidaris tribuloides | reverse complement strand
TTGTTGAACGAAGGGGCACATTTTGTGCCTAAAAAGGGCATCAGTGGCCTCTCATCTAAGTGCCCTCATGCATGGTTAGCAAAAATTAGACCTTCCACATTGTTTGCCCCACTAACCCCATTATATTTCCAGGCAAATAATGCCCCTTTTCTAAATCAAATGTGCCCTCTTTTGGTTTGTACCCATACTGAATGAGGTGAAACTTGTTTTCTAATATACGTATTTTCTTTGGTTGACAGTGATTTTATGTCATGTATTCATTATTTATTCTATGTATTTTTGCCCCTGACGGTACACATTGTAGACTAAAGAGAATAAATGGGTACATTGTTCAACAAAGTGACACATTATGTGCCTAAAAGGCGCATTTGGCATCTCATAGTGCCCTCTGGGGTGGCAAAATTTTTCCCTCTCCATCTCTTTCCCTGATAACATGGCCCAATTTTGATGTCTTCAAGCGACAAAAAGTGTTTTTCATGAGGGAATTTTATGACGCCTTTTCTTCTCAGTATTCTTCAATAGAGAAAATCGTTTTTGAAAGAGAAAAATGCCCCCTTTTCTGCTTTGCGTGACGTGGCTTATTCTGTGCTCATTCTTTGCTTGGATCCATGTATCGTGCAGATGGGGTGCTTGGTAGCACTTCATTAAATAATACGATTATTTTGCTTTCTATTCATTAAATAATTTTTGTCTAAAACTATTGCAAAAAACCACAAAAAATGCTTAAAATGGACATAAGGTAAGAACCATGAACCAGAGGAGACGAAAGTTTTAGAATAAAGGATTTTAGTTTTTCCCCAAACCGCTGTTTGCTGCTCTCATCGCTGCGGAATCAGCCGGTATACACTCAAAACTAGTATGTGTCAAAACACAAATTAATATGAAATTAAGATCAATTGTAACATTTTACAGGGAATGTCCATTCCTGTTGTTCATAATGAAACTACGTGGTTTTTATCATCATCTCTGCCCTCCAAAAAGTGTTTGCCCATTATTTTATGTGGATTTGTTTGATCTAGCATGATTTTCTTCATCCTTTTCACACTCTATAGGCCTACCAATAAAGTCAGAGTTGTAATTAGCGGCAGAATAGACAACAAAATGAGTATTTTCCAAACCGCTCGCTCGCGGAATACATAGATATTATACATATTATAACAATCTGAAAAAAAACTTCAAAAAGGGGGTTACTCAAGGTACATTACAGCAAAAACAGGCATCAACTCTAAGCAAAAACTTAATTTGATGGTGAAAATTTCTGCATACACCCAATGCCCTTTTTGACGTATAAGTGCCCTGTTTTGGCTTTGCCCCCCCCCCAACCGAAAATACGTTCCGCCGCCCCTGCTTACAAACGTGGTTAGTACTAGTAAATGACGTTACTTAAGACATTATCATTAACCATGCGTTTCATATAATACAAGCTGTCTTGGCAGGCAGGCCTCAGCATGTTGTTAATTACGTCAATTACATAGGACTGCGAACTTTTCAATGTGCAATGATGATCTACCCTGCAAAAGATTTATGGAGACCAACTTTTTGATAACACACGTGTCAAAAGCAGAACACTTCCCAATACCTATATGTATGACCTCCTTTCCCTCCCCATACTCACTTCAATACCTCAATACCAGGATTTAACAAAAAAAAACACCTCCCCTCAGACCATGAGACAAATTTGATATCTACACACCAAATCATTGGGTATCTTATGTTCTGATTTGGCCCAGCTGAATACCTTGAGTTTTCAAGTCCTCTATTACCCCGTTACCCAATACATGCAGAACCAATAATCTATATATCCACAGAAATACACTTACATAAAAAAATATGTCAAACTCGAGGGAAGTACCGCAATACCGTTTTATCCCAAATAACCCGTACACCCTAATTAAAACTTCAACATTCCAATCTATTTTTCTCATATCCCGTTAGTTCATACATTAAATGTCCACACGATGTAGCTCCATACACAATTATACCTCAATACCCTCAACAACTCCATAAGCCTGACGGAGTTCGTTACTGTTTATTATTTATTTGCATCAGTTTTTGCATGAACGGATGACTTGTATAATGTTTCTATGTACACATTATATTACCGTCTCATTTAATGCAATTGTGTATAGTATGCATATTTTCTTTAAGCAATATATTTTACAGGCAAAAGATGTTACTATGGTAAATACTAGTAAGATTTAGACAATTGCATGAAATAAAAACAATTAGTCCTTAAACGCAGGGAATATTATTTTCACCTCTCCCTCATTACAGCAAAACATTCCTCATGCACTAAGTGTAAATATAAAAGACATGTCTGTGAAATCTGAAGATCAATGATCACTTAAAATTTGAATAATGCCCAATACCAACTGAATTATTTTTTACTAAGAGACAATAATTGAAATCAAACTCTAACGGTTACTATAATTCCACTCAAACTGAGTATTTAGCTCCTATACTTTGCTAAAGGTATATAAATGGTAGTTTCTTCAATGTATCCCAGTACTTGCACAGTGTTATTTTGTAGGCATACCAAAACGATGGCCTGCCTTTAATGAAATATGTACAGTGATGCCCGAGGGCCAAATTTTTATTTTGGTGATTTATTCATCCTGGTAATTAAGTGTATTATCAAATATTGATCAAAACTTAGGCACTGAAGCTTCTATGACACACTCGGCAGAATTACAGATAATCTCCAAGCATAAGGATTGGAAGGATAAGTGAGGATTAAAAGGAGTATAGCTGAGTTGATAATGTCCGACTAATGCACGTAAACGTGGCCTCGGCATGCCGTGTACAAAGCATGTTATTCGGTTAAAGTGATAGGCTAACATTGTGGAGCTTCAATTTAAAAAAATTGTCAAACTTTGATATGTGAGCCACATAGTAGTGTTCAAATGAACAATTAAACACCCTAAAATACAAAAGTTTGGAAAGTTAAACTGTCAATGGCATGTCACGCATGAATAAACAATTAATACTCGGGGCGAGTAGAAAATAGCCTGGATGTACACACAGTAGGTCTATGGGAGGAAATGGGCAGGTGAATCAGATCAACTTACGATTTTCACTTTTTTAATGCACTAAATAATCATTTTGAAATACAATTTTTTCAGGGCTTCATTTTCAGACCATATCAAAGACACTGGTAGCATGGGGAATTATGTAGCTCAGATTTTTTTTTTTAACTGTGGTAAATGTTAGCCAGTACCTTTAAATGATTGGACGATATAAAAAAGAATAAGTCAAGAAGTAACACTTGTTCTCTTTTATGGGTGGGAATGTCCCTTATTACAAACTTGTATTTTTTTGCTGTAATTCTACAAAGTTATCATTTTTGTTTCTGGTGTGATATCGTAACTAATATTGTTCCATTTCGTTTCGTTCTGGAAAAGGATGATCAAGCATGCCAGTCAAAAATGCTCTTATACGCCGCCAGTCACGTTGTTCTATTTCAGCAAGGTCGTTGCAGAAAATGACACCACTGAAATATCGCAAGATAGTCGGTTGCATTTGTTCCAACTTCACCGTCTGGACAGTGGGCTTCTCACAGCTCCGTTTAGGCTGAGTATGAATTATCACACCGACGCTCCCTGGAAAAATAGGGAAAAGAATGTAAAGTTTACTGGCAAAATTACTATGGGTGTTTTCAATCACCTGAAGAAGTAGAGTAAAACGGAGAAGAGGAAAAAGAGAAGAAGAAAACGAAGAAGAAAAAGAAAAAAAGAAGAAGGAGAAGGAGAAAAAGAAGAAAATAGAAAGAAGAAGAAAAAGAAGAGAAGAAGATGAAGAATAAACGGAAGAAGAAAAGAGGAGGAGGAAGAAAAGGAAGGAGAATAAGAGGAGTGTCCATAAAGGGTGTAAAATTGTATACTTCAGAAGTAAACGTTATAGTTTTGAGTTTTCAATGCAAAGACACACTAAATGCGTCGAAATACGCGTGAAGCACAATTTGGTCCCGAGTTGAAAAATTACCCTACTATAAAGCATTAAGATGGCTTTTATCTATACCGGTGTCGTATGCAAGTGGTATTAAGCCTCTTGTTCTGTGTACATTTTCGTAATACCGGTATGATACAAATTTGGTAAGCAGAAGAAGATATAACACATTGAATGACGTTAAATGCCAGACTTGTTTGTACAGTTGCAAGTCTGACACGGCAGTATTGAATAGAAATACCTTTTAAACAATTCAGTATGTTAGTTGTTGGCCCACTTGATGGACAGCTTGCAAAACTATTTTTTCCGCTACATACTGTCCCATTATTTACATACATTTCTCTCGATATAATTATAAGAAGATACATCAGTAACGGGTATATCTTAATAGGTGCTACAAGAATATAAAGAGGAGAAAATAGTGTAGAAATCACACTATTTCTAATCTATTTTTCCTCTTTCTGTAAGAGGTGGACTATTTTCAAACCATTTTCATCAGAAAATGGTAAAAAATAGAAATTATTTTAAACTTTTTCTATTTTTGCACTATTTTTCTCCTGTTACTGTTACTGTTAATCCCTTACTATTTTCTTGCTATTTTTGCCGTGTGAACTGATATTGTAAACTATTTTTAAACTATTTCATGTTTTCTTCTATTTTTTGGCGATTTTATGCTCTTGTCTGAATTTACTCTTTCAAAACTTGTATCTTCTTAACTACATTTTTACTACCTTTTCACATCCACTTTGTTGTTTTATTTTAATGCTGAATTTTCTGATTTGGTATGTATTGAATGATATGTATAATTTTTTGCATTACTTTTTTGGAAATGTGAAATAAATAAACTAGAAATATTTCGTATTTTACTTTCTGAATCATTTGTGTCCGTGCATGACGCAATAATAGAGTCATAAGCCCCATTAATTTAAAAACTACGGAAAGTGCAGATATCATTTTTGGGATATACAATATATATGAAAGTGACATGTAAATTGTCATAGCGATTGAACGTTTTTTTTCTACTGCAACTTTACTATCAAACCGCTCATTTTTTAAAATAGTAAATTCAGATAAAAACATAAAAAATAGCCAAAAAATAGACGAGAGCATGCAATAGTTTTAAAATAGTTTACAATATCGTTTTACAAGGCAAAAATAGCAAGAAAATATTAAGGACACTGTGATTTATACATTGCTGCTGCACTTTTTGGATTTTTGTGGTTTGTAATATATATAAATATATATATATATCATTATATATATATATATATATATATGCACGGAGGCCGTTCAAGGACAGGTAAAGAAATCATACAAAATCTTCCAGAACTCAAAAAATACGGAAAACGAGACCCGAGCTATCAAAAGCACATTAATGAACCTAAGAAAATGAATGATATAAGAGTATCAAATCAAATGGAGCATAAGTTCGTTAGATCAAGATGCTTCAAAAGGAAAAAGCGGCGGCGCATGTCAATCTCTTGGCGGTGGGAGAAAACTATAACATATCAACTATCAACCATCGATCCGAAATGTATCGAAATGCAGACATAGCAACCCCAGACCACCAGCAGCTTGAAAGGCAAACCATCGTTGCGCTGGCAGGAAGTCAAACTCGTCAGTCGCCTGAGGATTCGTTTGATCGTGAAACGATTGGTAGCGACGGACAGCCCAAAAGGTATTAGCATGTTACACACACATACATATATATATATATTATATAATATATATATATTATATATATATATATATATATATATAATATCCAACCCCCGACTACCAAAGCCTGAAAGAAGAACATCAGATTTGCAAAAGAAAACCAAACCGTCAGTTCGCCTTGGAACATTTCTACGTGACAACCAGTGATTGTAGAACCCGTCTTTTAAGCAATATTTGTTTAAATTTGAACAGAGCGTTTTCAAAATTTTAACAAATTGTTTAAAGGACGGATTCCACAATCACGGATGCTTTAAAATTGAAGAGCTTGTTTCCAAAAGGGGGTAGATCCATTTTTCATCGAATGTGACTTTTTTACGTCAATCTACACAATTTCAGTAGCTCTATCAGATAACACAAACGAGAAGTTGAAATCCCCACCAAAAAGTGTAAAAAAATGTACAATAAAAATGACTTTATTTCCAAAAGGGGGTAGATCCAACACATAAAAATAAAGAAAATTTAAACAAAATAAATAACAACTCATATATTTTTTTTGTAAGTGTGGTTTTACATTAGCATTGTTGGTTTTTTTGTTTAGTTAAGTTAATTTCGCTCGGAAACCTTGCAATATGGATTAATTTAATAAACTCATTTTTCTTAAAATGGTATTGTATCTACCCCCTTTTTGGGAATAAACTAGAGGGTTTTTTTCCAAAAGGGGGTACATCCATTTTTTATCAAATTTAAATGTTTGGTCCAAATCCATATAATTTTAGCAACTCTATAAGATAACACAAATGAGAAGTTGAAATTCAAGATAAAAGTTGTAAAAATGACAACGAAAAAGTGACTTTTACTTTCAAAATGGGGTACATCCATTTAGTTTATATCAAAAAAAAAATAATAAAACCAAACATTTTTAAAAATTGAAAACTCACAGATTTTTTCTAAGTGTGGTTTTACATTCGTATTGTGAGGTACGTTTTAGTGTTAAGTTGGTTTTACATAGAAACATTGCAATATGGGTAAATTTAAAAACCTAATTTTTCTCAGAATGGTAAAAAGTGGATCTACCCCCTTTTAGAAATAAACTCTTCAATTGTTTAAAAAATGTTGTTAGAGTTACAGGCTTAAACGACGGTAAAGAGTTGTTTAATATATTTTTAACAGCGTTTTTACTGTGTAAACTTCTCAAAAAAGTTCCGCAAATTAACATTTAGCCTCATTATCTGTCTTGGTATTATATATAGTATAATATTTGATATTGGTATCCTTGAAAAGCCTGTTTATTTCCATTTAAAATTGTACCCCTTTTATAATGATTCTGAAATCATGGAACATGTACAACACCTGAATATGGGGGCAAGTCAAACGTGAAAAGCTGCAAAAATAACCGTTATTGCCAATTAATGGGAAATCCCTTATTTTGTATATAGGATGCACAGTGTGTACTGAGCTTGAGGTGGTCATGCGTGAGTGAAAAGATGTTTTCTCGAATTCTCTGGAGGATTTGACATGGTTTGAAATATAATTTGTAGAGAGCTATTCAAACTGTGATCGACAGAATTCATTGTACTTATGAATGACTGAATTTTTGTTGGAGGAGACCTTGAAAAACTTGCAAGAATCTTAATGAATCTCAAGCACCATTATGATTGCAGAATTACCACTTAAACGACACTTTATATTCAAAATAAAATGTGATAACAACACATGACACTTGGAACATGATAGATGATAAACCATCATAATATTATTACATAATCCACTCTCCATACAAATGAACACTGAACTCGTGACGATAACAATGCATTTTACAGCTTTTCATTTTCGACTTGGCCCCATACCAAAATGTCTTCACATTCCATGAATCCATAATCATGGCTAATGAGGTAGCATTGTAAAGGGAAATAGAGAAGCTTTTAAAAGATTACAATATCAAGTATTTTACTATAATACCAAGAGAGAGATCGATTCTCAAATTTGAGTTGCCGAACTTTTTTGAGAAGTTTGAATATACCGTATAACATGTATACACGATATATATAAACCTACGTATGTATGCGTGTCCAAACAAGTGATACACACATTTCTTGCATAGATGCTCATATGCGACTTGCTGTTAGTTAAACATCCAGTTTTATGTATCGTAATTTACACATACCATATTTCTCAGCGAGCATTGGAAGGAGCTTTCTGTATGCCGAAGTGTCCACATCTGTGACTGAAAAGGGGACCTGGTTTTCGGAGATGGCATGTAGTAATATGACGGCACCAATGTCATCCGAGGGACTAAATTCATTCAGTTGAGTGGATTTAAGTTGGACAAATTTACAGTCATTCGGTAAATCTATCGCCTTAATAATACGTTGACAAGCATGTTCACGTGACAGGGAAATATATGCAACTCTGATGTACCTTGAGTCTGTTGATGTGGAATGTGGCATGGTTGTTGCGTACTTCTGGCCTGTCGGAGTAGTGCGTTCTTGCGTGAATTGACCGTTGGAACTCCCGGCGCATTTTGAAGGTTTGCTTTCAACCGGCGATAGACGACGTTTTCCTTTCAAGGAATAATTCGGTATATTCCATAGAAAATCTTTCATTTTCGCCCAGGAGTATTGTAGATCAGCAAGTTTGTCACATAACATGACACAACTAGAACATTGGAAGGTTGTTGGTTGCGATTGTCTAAACATCATCATCTGGACGTCTTGAATTTGACTGTTGCAGCCAGGTAAGGAGTGGACAATGACGCAAACACAGTTTTTTCCTAACGATAAAAAAGGAAAATGTACAGTCTATTAACACATAGGTATAAACACGGGCGCGTTTCGGTCATTAAGTGTTGTTGGTGGTTTTAATTGTTTTGATAATTCAACTTATCCAGTGGTGTATTTAGGGAAGCAAGGGGGCATGAGTCCCCGGCGCCACTTTCAGGGGTCACAAAAGTAAATACAACAATAAATAAATTAAAACATTGAAAATTGAATGTGACGAACATGCAACCAAAGAAGCCACCGGGGTCAGCAGTTGGAAGGGGTGCGATTTCAACGCTTAATCGGGCGACAGATGTTGGAAGGGGCGATTTTTTTTCTACATACGCCACTGTACTTAATTATTGGAAATCTACTATAAGTCCAAATGTCTCGCTAATACTGGTGCATTGTAAATTGTCAATGTTAACAAAGTCTGAATCATTAAATTTCAGTCCTAACATTGAGACAGAAATAGTTTATATTGGATAAACTTAAACATCGAATCCAATTAGTAGTATTGAATGTAGTTTCGCACAATCAAAATTACAGCTTATTCCATTGATGTTGGAAAGAATGACAAAACCAACTTCATCTGAATTCGTCACTGAGACGAAATAGGTGATCCGCTTTATCGTCTGATTTGAACATTAAGTCCAAAGAGTATGTAAAATGCAATCCATAACAGCTCCAGAGTTTACAGCTGTCCTTCTTCGCCCTAGTTTATCTATCCGAGATGATTTTAACATTTCATTTTCATTTTTTTCCAAAATTCACTTTAACGTCTAATTTCGTGATTTCGAAAACACGGTTTTATTGAAAAACCCAATAAACGCCACCTGACTTGCATGTCAAAACCCAAACAAAATGTGTTGGCACATTTTTTACGAACATAAGAGGTTGTAACCATACCATAGTTGAGTGAGAACACTTTATTAATAAAGCAGAAAATACAATATTTTACTGTTATTTGGGCATAATAAATGACTCCTTTGACTTTTGAAAAGTGGAAATTTTGCCTTTAATGCATGCTCACTCATGCATGATTTGTCGGATCAATCGCACAGAAGTTACTTAATTAGTGAACGAATACCCCTATGAAATTGTTCTGCTCAAATTTGTTTCATTAAAAAGTTAAGGTAATTTGGAAAAAAAGGGGCACTTACTTTTTGTGTAGTGTATTATATATGCATTCTGTGCACATTCTCAAGAACCCCAAAATTCTCAAGCACTGTAAACAAACAAACATTTCCCATAGCAACCCACATGAAATGTAAATCAACCCGGATTATCTACCTTATCACATGCTCACTTTGCCACAAACAATATGTAGGAAAAACACAAAATACTTTATTAATTAGGTTCATTAACCCGGGCTCCGATATAACAAATACCAGATCGAACGCCGAAAAAAAAATCCTAATTGCAGCACACTTCTATCTCTCCCATCACAATATCACAGATACACAACTCACAACGATTGTACAGATCAACAACAAAAATCCAGACGTAATCCTCCATAGAGACTCCTTCTGGATAAACAAACTGGAAACATTGTCACCCCTTGGTGTCAATGAAGATAAACATACATTCCGTTCCGCCACCATGACCTATCTCCCCTTTCCTGCGCCCGAGTTTCCCTTCCTATATTCAATTTACCGTAACTTACTTTCATTCCAGAAACAGCGTCAACTAGACAGTCCTTGACACCGTCGGCAACTGGGTTTAGGTATACCTTTTTGTATCTTTTTTGTTTTGTGTTTGTTTTTGTTTTTACCATTTACTGCCCTATTAACTCACATTCACTTATTACAGATGTTTATACCACATGCATGCAAATTTGACTTGTTTTTTAACTTTGCTTTGAGTTTGCATTTGAAGAGTTTGTTTGCAAAAACCTATTAACGCCATTTTTATGAAATCGAAAATACACACACTCAGAAATAGCAAACAGTCGGTGTTGTTTAATGATGAAATCATTTTAGCGGGAAGCACATCCTAACTCGGAATATCTTGATTCAAAATTTGTGTTTTGTCGCAAAAACCGGTAAGTCCACTTCCCGTTCTGTCGCAAAAACCGAAGTTCATTGAAGCCAATCAAAAGCATGGTATTTGTGTCAGGTGATCTCACAATGGCGACCTTCAGTACTCCAAATGACTTTTATTGTGTGTGGCAAGTACACAGGAAGAGAACCATTTAAAACGGGATTTTGGTAGTGACAGTTTAATAGTCTTATTTTTTGTAAATTTTTTCGCTCATTCCGAAGAAAAATCAAACAGTTTTACTGATATTTTTTGGCAATTTGGGGTTAAAAATACCGATTGTTGGTAGTAAAAAAATATATATATATTTATGATTTGGCAGACCTATTTGATGTAAAATATGCTCTGAATCCATGAAAAATAGTTTTTAATGACCTTCCTTACACCGCTTCAAACATTTGAATGTATTTTGGGTCAAAAAATAAGAAGACTTTCAATAAAGAAAATCAGAAAGTTTCGAAAAGCGACTTAAACTTTAACAAAATGCACTAAATCCAGAAAAATCGCTTCTCATTTGAAACACTTCGAAATAAGGGCGAGTTTAATGAAAAATATAAGTTTTTATCATTTCGGGTCAAAAAATTTTAAAAAACATACTTCATCACCGGCAGTAGCACAATATGGACTTATCGGCTTTTGCGACAAAAGACATTAAAAAGGTACTAAATTTTACACTTTCTCCTTGATGTAGATTTCTGAAAATTGGACATTCTGTTATTTAGCTAGCCTTACTTAATAATTGAACTTTACACAATGAGGGTGTCATGCCAAAGTAATTCAACAAAAAATCTCATTTTAAGAGAAATTGACCCTCATGGACTTATCGGTTTTTGCGAACAAAATCTTTATTTATTTTCATTTGGCAATTTGTATTCCACTCCAACGATTTTGTTTGCTTTGTTTTTAACTCACTAATTTGCATTTACTCATGTTCTTCGTATGCATGAACCTTTCATTTCATTTGTGTAATTATGTACATCCTTGTGTCTTTTGTTGATTACCTTATACAATCTCTTGATGAAGGCCTATGGCTGAAATCTTGAATAAACCCTGGAATTATAGGTTGAGACGTCTATTCCCAAGTTCTGATTTCTTTCAAATATAGAGAAGAATGTTATACGGCGAAAAAATAGTTAAATATAAGCCTGACTGTTTATTACCAGGGCTCGCTGCCCAATACAGCGTTTATAGCCATATATTGTTTATGTTTAAGATATATACACACTAAGAAAAATAGGCTCAACTTTGCACCTTTAAAGGTGCAGACCAATGTCACGCTGGGAGCACCTTTAACTCTTAATGTGCCGTGCCCAAATCCCCTAAATGCCAGGGGTTTCCGTGCGATCCAACGGTTTACGAAAACGGAAACGTTGATTCACATTCCGAAGCTTATATCTCCGTAAGTAGGCATCGCAAAGCAAAACGATGTGTATGAAAGTTGTAGTAAATGTTATGCACTTTCTTGCCATTACAAAATTTTTTAAATGCTTTGCGATTGCAAGGCCATGTAGCTGGTTTCAATGAACTGCATTTTTTTGTACCATAAAAAAATCTATAGACCTTATTTGCACACGAAAAAACTTGGCCATGACTTCAAAATATGGTTATTCTTTTGATATTAATGAATAACATGTTCTTTTAGCTTTCGAATGATGTACGATTTAGGAAAATTGGCCTTGAAATAGCGAAGATATGATTGCTAATAATGCTCATGTCAAAATGAGAATGTAGACACAATATTTCTCCCGATCCGACATAACAGCTTTTCCCGGTTCACACCGGAAGTATCGCATTTTCCCCTTCCGCTTGAGAAAGGGGAAATTGATTGGTCCGTTTTGGTCACATGATTCGCCGTTCACCCTTTCTGCTTCTCTCGGTTCTTGCTATCTAGTGGCACATTTGATCGAGTTTGTTTCTATTTTCAAAAAGTACTTAGATTCATTCGGGGATTCATTGGCGATTCTGAACAAACAGAATAATAAATATCTGGCATCTTTTTATCAATGTGCTTTTGAGCTCATTTCTCAATTCAAGAAAATAAAGTTATCAACTGTAAATTTAACGATTTGTATGCAATTAAAAGTCAAGATTTATTAATTGTAAGTTGTGCTGTTGTTTCTGGGTTACTTCTTGACCTTCCATGCGTGCCGCGTTATGCCGTCGGTAATAATCAAACAACAGCGATTCCGATTGTAGAATTATAGTGTCGTTTGAAATCAGAGATACCTGACCATGGAAACTCTCCTGGAGACAAGCATTTTCTACCGACAAACGTTCCCTGCCCTGAATATTACAAATAGAGAAAAGCACGCCGCGAAATCGGGAACTTTTTTGCGAGATCAATCAGTGGGCACATACGTCCCGCCAATTACAAGTCTTTTACACAAACTCAGGGGTACAAAAAGATTTCATTGTCAAGACTTTTGAAAACAAGGCACGGTCAGCGTCACGCAAAACAATGGGTCCTATAGAAAACTAAAGAGGATTAGTGATGGCACGTTTCTTGATCTTAGTGAAAGGAAGGCACGCGATTCCACTTTTGTCAACAAAAGACGTAGACTATGTTCTTCCAAAAGCAGGGGCACAGACCGAGAGAGAGGGGGAGAGAGAGAGAGTGAGAGGGAGGGGGGGGGGCGGGGAGTTAGTAGACGAAGGGGGATCTTTATCAGGGTACTCAGAACATTATTATACATACGTATTCATAGTGTCTACTTCGTCTAATGGGTGATATCGAATTACCTGTAATTACGCACAGAGCCTAAAACTGTGGTTTATGAGACTGTTTAAAGATACTGCAGCCCCCCTTGTTACATATTACTTTATACCCCTTTAGACCACCTTATCTCTCGTTCCAATCATGCATACGTCTTAATCCACACATACACTCCACCAAATAGCCACACCACCAACTAATACTTTATCACCCCGACGCACAACAAAAATAAAAAAGCGCCCTTTCAACATACGGTACAACATACAGACTACACCATACTGACACAGGAACACCCATACGGTAAGACTGATCCCTATTCCTTTTTATCCTAAAACTTATTACATGTATATTATTTGTCTCTCTAAATGGATTATATTATGCTAATTACATAATGTGATATACATATAGCTTATATATATAGATTAAGAGATATATATATCTTCAATTATGTTCTAGATTTCCTACGTGGCATATACTTTTAAATCCTCATTAAATGTGTATATTTTCACAATAATGTTATATCGAAATAATATATGTTTCGACAATTACTCATGTACATGATATAATATATCATGTACATATATTATACTTTTGTATTTGTCTCACAGCCCTGAGGAAGGCTTAAAGATTGTAAGGGATTTGCAAGTTCATGATTCCCTTCATTACAAACCAACGGTAGTTAGTACTTACAAAAATGTGTGTTGAAAAATCTGAGATCCAACGTCAAATTGTTGTTTTATGAGAAAAACTAATAATGTAACGACATGTTACCAGAATGTTCTTTCTGTAGTTTCGAATTTTGCTCAAAATGCGAATCGCGTACTGTGCACCGTGCAAGACAACAGAGCGCTCTATTGGTCAATCGCTATCCCCGCGCGACCTTGCTAACGGCTGATCGACCATTGGAACGGTGCAACGCACACGTTGACCGCGGATTTTTAAAAATTTGCTCCTGAGCAAATGGAAAAAGGATGAAGTTTAACCGTCCAGATTTTAACCAAAACTCAATGTTTTACCCCAAGTCTCTATGAGAGGTGTTTATTTATATTAATCTTCACATTGGATATGATTTCAGCTTATTTGATTCATATAGATGTTTTTTGACGTGCAAAAGAATAACCCTATCTTTAATCAGCATGTAAGTGAGAGTGTAAATACATAAGTACCAGATACTACTGAATTCTAAGAGATACGTTTAGACAACGTTTGTATACTTATAGGGATCGATGATATTTACGGAAGATTAATTACTTAGAGACACAACTAAAATTTTAGAGATACATTCGGATAACAATTAAAAGTAGGAATCTCTATCGTCAGGCTGAGGTGACATACCGAAGATGCCGCAATCTACGCGACCTACTCTTCCATTCAAAACTCTCACCCAATCACAACATAGAAACACCTCAGCCTGGTTTCTACAAATGCCAGTCTAAAAAATGCATCCTTCACACATTCATATCCGAAACCCACAAATTCTCAAGCACTGTAAACAAACAAAAATTTCCCATCACAACCCACATGAACTGTAAATCAACCTGGGTAATCTACCTCATCACATGCTCGCTTTGCCACAAACAATACGTAGGAAAAACACAAAACACTCTTTACATAAGATTCAACAACACGCGCTCAGACATAAAAGAGTACCAAACCGAACGCCGTAAAAACATCCCAATTGCTGCCCACTTCAATCTCCCTCATCACAATGTCGAACACCGCCAACTTACAGCCATTGAACAGATTAACAACCAAAACCCAGACGTAATCCTCCACCATGAATCGTTTAGGATTAATAAACTACAAACATTAGCACCTCTTGGCAACAATGTTGAAGAATAAAGAACATTCCGTTCCACTAGACTACCTCCCCTTCCCGCACTTTATTTTCCTCCCCTTATACCACTTTCACTCTAGATGTACGATTCTGACCGGACCGTCATTGACTGCACCACTTGCCGGGTTTAAGTATGCGGTTTTTTTCCTCCCTCTCCTTGTCTGTTACTTCATGTATTTTATAATTAACTCGACTATACCATGCATTCAATTTTTTTCTGTACTCTGTTTTCAGTTTGAGTTTATATTTAACTTCAAGTGTCTACCATCATTCCACTTCAATGCTTTATTTGATTTATTTACTGATTTATTTACATAACTCATATGCATGTTATATTTTGTGTTATGTTACAGTATCCTGATGAAGGCCAACGGCCGATAGCTATATATTAAAAACCCGGATCATAGTTGAAACGTCTCATTCCCTATAGTCTTCATCTTACTAATATATATATATATATATCGTCGCGGTCATCCGAACCGTCGATCCGATACACAGTGCGAAATCCATTCAGAGAAAATCGACTGCAAAGTTGACTATGCCATTTATTGTCCCAAGCCTTACAGATTTCATTGCTAGAAATATACATGGCAGGAAAGACCAAGACAATGCTTCACATTGATATCTTTGTTTTTACACAGAACCAAGAAATCAGAGAAAATATGCAAAAGAGCTACATTCTTGTAATTTCGGTTGAGCGGGTTAGATTTCCCTTACAATAAAACGCCATAGGAATACAACAACGCTGACGCAATTTCAATACGCGCGATCAGCAAACCGTCGTATCTCTCTTTCACGTTCAAAGCAATGCAGCGCAGATACGACAGTATCTGACCGCGTATTTGCATATTAAGTGCGCGAAGTTGTTTTGCTGTGCTACAGTACACTTTCCAATGGGATTACCGCATTTATCAAAAATTGTAGGGCATCGCCTTTAAACCCCAGATATCTCAGAAAATAAAATAAATTGCTGCCGAGAAATTTTACATAAATAGAGTATGACTTGTGCATTCATTTCTGCAAAAACTCAAAATCGATATTTGACCAAAATCGACTGAACGACGGTTGGATTAACGCCGACGATATATATATATATATAATATTTTAATAATAATATATATATATATAATATATATATATATAACATATACAGTTGATGGAGGACGTTATAATATAAAATAAATTGAGATAAGTCACTCCGAGAATAAATTACACGTAGACATTTTCAGTTGATTTCCACAAGCGCTTTCCTTATATTCTCTCAGGTGGAATCAATGTACAGGATCTGAGTAAGCCAACGTCCGATAGCAGATATTAAACCCGGATCATAGTTGAAACGTCTCATATCCGCTAGTCTTCATTTCTTACAAGTATAATATATAATAACGTCAGCGTCATCCGAACCGTCGATTGCGATACCTGAAGAAATAAATAAGAAGACGCTATGGGGAAATCAACCCTAAAATGTCTACCGTGTATATTATCTCGGATGAACGCTTATCTCAATGTGTTGTAATATAATAATATATATTAAATATATATATATCTAGATAGAGGTCAGGGATCCCTGTAGAGCCCAATATGTCAATATCTGAGCGATAGACTGTATGATATGAAAGAGGAAATTACTCTGAGTGGCTTACTGTCAGTTCATGCTTTATTATTACAATCGTCAGGGCCAACTAAACGAAAGTTTGTTAACAAAATAATAGCATAGATAAATGTGAAATACAATTAGTACTACTGGAGAACTTATAACTACGATTACTCAACGTTTGCTTACTTAGCGAATCGATACGACTACGTTTGAACTTGTACAGATTACAGCTAACAATTTGGACAATGTATCGATACATTACTATCTTTTGGCGGATGTGTTAAAGTATCGCAATCGAAATTGTTTTAGTCTTACATGTAGACCGTTCTATCGCTTGTTGAGGTCGTTGTCTTGCCGCGCAGCAATCACAGTTCTCGGTAGGCACAGATGCTGTATGAGTGGGCTTGTTTAGCAACGTTCACATTTGATGTTGTAGTCCGTTTCAATTATCTTTCAGGTTCATATGTATTGCATGAAGTGCGTTGCGTCTGTTCCTTGGTTGATATGAGTGCTGGGTTGGCGAAATCTGGATTGAATGTCTTCTGTGAGTCCAGATACTCCATATCCTTGTGTGTTGTGACAGTTGCTTGTAGACAACGTGGACTTGTAACAACAAGCCACTTATACAGCAACGGCTACAAGAGATGTCATGCTGGCCTACCGAGAAACTGCATGCCTGCGCGGACAACGACAAACCGCAACAAGCGATCAACTGGTTTCTATCTATGTATAACATAAAAACAAATTCAGTTGCGATACTTAACACAATCCCCAAAAGATAACTGTAATCGATACAGTCAAAATTGACCGTAATGCGTCAAGTTCAAACCGTAAGTCCTAATCGATCTAAGTAAAAGCAAACGTTGAGTAATCGTATATTATAGTCTCCAGTAGTAACTATATGCACATATACTCTATGCTCTTATATAATTTGTGTAACACCATTCGGAATAGTGGCCTGACGATTGCAAAATAAACATGAAACTAAGCACTACAACAAGTATAATTCATCCTTACTTCAATAAAATATATATATTAATATATAAATTATATATACATATATATTATAATATAATATTATAGATATATATATTTTTTATTTTAAATACCCGAAGGCATCAAAACACCTTCACGGCAGAGATGTTTAACAATAATATCTATATATATCATATATATCATGTTCTGGAACTTTAAGATTTTCGAGCGGAGATTATAGCTGCGCGGGCAAGTTGTGCTATCACGATTGTGAGACACACAATGCCTTGAACTGATTATTCTAGGCTGTTTGTTGTTAAATAAATGTAAACTAGTTTGTCGTCTCGGTAGTTTGCTGGTTGTCTCTATTATAGTGTTCTGTATTAATCGAAATGCTTTAATGACAAAAATGATGAGTCCAATGTCTAACTACTAAGTGTCTATGTTCTAATTACTAATGTGTCTTATCGTCCCAGAGCGTTTAAGGAGGGGTGTGGTTGCATATTAGAACAGCCAGTACTGCGAGCATACCTTTTCATCAATAAAAAGAGGTCATTTTGGGGGTAAAGTATCTTATTTTCAATTTTTGCAACCTATAACCCTGTACATTTCACCGTTTTTGAAAAAAAAATCAAACTTTTTGCCAAAAGTACATGTTTTGGGGTGACAAAAAATTTTTTCCACCTACTTTGAAATGTTTGTAGTATCCACAAGATTAGAATATATCCCTTATTTTTGTTCAAATTCAGTATGTCATAGTAAACTATAGTGGCTTCCAGACATTTTGATTAACCTATTCTCGCATTTATTGAGCTTTGACCTTTGACCTTTGGCCTACACACTCCAAATCGAACCTGGGCTGTATTTTGATATCATGTACCTTCATACCAAATCTCATCAAAATCCGTCAAATATTAGTAAAATGATGGAACGGAAACCAGTTTTCGCATTTAATGAGTTATGACCTTTGACCCTTGAGCTACAACCTCCGAAACCGAGGTTGTGCTGTATTTTGATATCATGTACCTCAATATCGAATCTCATGAAAATCCATCAAATGTTACTAAAGTTTTCAAATGAATACCAGTGTTTCGGACGGACGGACGGCGGCGTTTGTAATTTATATCCCCTCCCGACTTCGTCGGGCGAGGGGATAATAAGTGAATATTTAGAGCAGTTTGGCTAATAGACAGCTCTCTAGCAATATCTTCTTATGAAAATGAAGAATAAGTTGTCAAAATTGACTTCTAAATCTTATTTCCCGCTTTTTGCCATATTTACCGGACGGCTTCTTATTTCCCGGACGGTATTTACCGGTAATTACCGCCGGTATTTTCCACCTTTTATATTTCCCGTTCAACCCTGCTGAAAACAAACGGATGCCTCAGTTCCAGGGGCGGCGCCACAGGACGGAGGTGGGGCAGGGGGTGGCCACTAACTATTTTTTGAAAGTATTAAAAATTAAGGTGATTATACCGTTTTTTGACTAATAGCCCCCACCCCAACATTGTTGTTCGTTTGGCTGGTAAAAATATTTGGCGAGTAAAAAATGGTTTGGTCGTCGTTGGCCCCTGCCCCCTGCTCATCGAATGCTGTTTGTCTTGTAATTCGGCTAGTAAAAATAAAACACCTGGCAAAATTTTCCTGACAAATTTTTCGCTCCTTAATTTCCCACCTTACGTAGTCCCCCTTTATTCGCCTCGTATTTCCCCTAAATATCCCCCTTTATATTCTCTTTAATTTCCCCTCATTTCTCCCTTATTCCGCCCTTAAATTCCGCCCTACCTTTAACTAAAATATTGTAGGGGGTTCCCCTACGAGTCTAAGACTTCTAGCCAATGAGGACGCATAACAGGTAGCAGCCTTTTTAATATAGTCAAGCGAGTCATAGAATACGGTCTTTGCGTGGGGTCCGCCCGCTAGTCATAAGGACCGTTATTCATAAAATGAAATTATTCATAAGGACCGCTATTCATAATTATTCATAAGGGTCGCAATTCATTAGGGTCATTATTCAAAAGGACCACTATTCATAATAAGACATAAGGGTCGCTATACATAATAAATCATAAAGGTCGCTATTCACAATACCAAATCAGGTTCGCTAATCATAAGGGTCTCTATTCATAATACAAAAAGAGGGTCACTATTCATACAGGTCAATATTAATAAGGGTCGCTAGTCATAATCGAACAAGAGGGTCGCTATTTATAATAGGATAAGAGGGTCGCTATTCATACAGGTCAATATTCATAAGGATCGCTATAGTCCAGTCATTTTAGCCTAAAATTTGACCAAACTTCAAACAAATTGCAACAGAATTTTTTCCACCACAGTGCATTTCTTTGAAGTCCCTAGAACACCATACTAAAAGTCCCAAAATATCCTAATAGGGAAAAGACATCTAATTTGCATAAATTCAAAATGGCCGCCGTATGGCTTATTATGCCCATATCTTTGCACATGGAAACCACATAAATAAGTTATGGTGTCTATACCTATGTTTCTGAGATCATGGAATGCAAATTTGATATTATTATAAACTTTTAAAAATTCTGGCATACATATTTTGCATAAATTTACATATAAATGGATTCAAAATGGCCGCCATGTAGCCCATTGGAGCCTATGCTTTAACATAATAATCATGTATAAGTATATTTTTATGTCTAAGATGATTTTTGCAGGTAGAAGAACGGATTGTATAATTAATGACAATTTTCCAGTTGTTTACCGACATATACGCCTAATTTGCATAAACATGCATATGAATTATATGTTCAAAATGGCCGACATCTAACCTATTTATGACCATATCTCGGGACATGAAACTTGTAAAAAGCAAATTCTGGTGTCTATACCCATGTTTGTTAGGTCAAGGAATACAACAGTGATATCAGTTGTAACTTTTTAGCATTCTAAATACTTTGCATAAATTTGCATATAAATTCATGCAAAATAGCCGCCATATGATCCCTTATATGGCCATATCTCCGTATAGTATATTACACATGACATGTCCTCTGTCACACCAATTATCCTCATATCACCTCTAATAACGTCCATGAAATTTCCTATTTAGTCACCCTCCCTCTGCACCATTTCCAAACATATTTTCCCTTATACTCAGCATCTCTCCTGGATATGCAAAAACCACCACACTCTTGATTCCCTCTCTCATTTTATCCCGAAACCTTGCAACGTTTGGTGTCCCTCTCACAAAGTTATTTCTAATTGTTGTTCATTGTTCAACCCTGGGACATTTAACTCTTCTTCCTGTCTTTTGTTAACTCAAGGCAGTAAATCATATAGTTGGTCTATATCCTCCCCTTTGTTATGGAAGATACCCTGTCACTCTCCCCCACGCCATGATTCTCTTCTTCTTTCCCCCTTTGCAGTCCCATTCCGCCCATTGATCCCAATTATTTAAAGTCCTCTACATTTGCTACCTCTACACCTTAATGTTTCACCATACCTGCAGCTGCTACCTCATTTACACACATACACTTTGTTTTGTCCAGCTACATTCACTCCACTCCCCCCCCCGTCTCTGTCTCTCTCCAGAACATACTTCAAGCTCTCTAAGTTTCCCCAACCTGCTCCCTGCTCTTATAGCACATTACAATGTCATTTGTGGACATCTGGTCGGCGGGGACTCAATTCTCACCTCATTTGTCAGCCTGTCCATCACCATTGCAAACAAGCAAGGACATTAACGCTGAACCTTGGTGCAATCCAACTCTCATTTTGAACCATTCATGAACACCTACTGCACACGTCGTGACTGTCTCACATGCTTCATACATATCTTGCACTATCACCAAACACTACCCCCGACTCTCTCCAACAATACCATAATTCCTCTCTTGGCACCCTATCATGCCCTTTTCGAGATCCACAAACACACATTGCAGCGCTTTTTACCCCTCTCTCTATTTCTCCATGAGCATCCTCAATGCAAATATTGCATCCGCAGTGCTTCTACCTGGCATGAAACCCCCTCACAAATTTGTCACTTCTTTGTCACCCTATCTTCCACAACTCTTTCCAAAAGTATGATTTTTCACCATTATTTCTCTATAATTACTATAACTCTGCACACCATACTATTATTCTTTCAGAGTGACAAAAATATGCTTTTCTGCCGGTCTTCACGAATCCTTTCACTCTCCAAGATCCCATTAAACAGCCCCACGAACCCCGCTCCCATGTAACCCAAACACTTCGATGCCTCGATATTGTCTGGACAAACTGACGATCCATTTTTCATTCTGCTCATTGCCGATCTCACTTCTTTATTACTGATTTAGTTCGTACTTTCTCTCTGCTTTCTTCAACTCATGATATGTGTCCTTGTTTACTTTCATCATCTCCCTGCTTATCCCGCTTCTTCTTTGCCCTTCTCCTATACGGTCTCCATTACGTCCTCATTCCATCATCATGTCTCTTTGTAGCCCTCATTCTTCCAGATGATACCCTGAAAAACTTTCTACCTTATCTTTTTACAACTTCAGCTACATCCACCTATTCTTCCAAATCCATTCTCTTCCATTTCCTTACAAACCTTCACTCGGAACTGTGCGCAACTTTTTTCTCCTAGTTTTTACCACTTCCTTTCAACCATTAATGTCCGTAACTGTTTCTCTCCCAATTCCAAGCTCACTTTAAATATCACCATTCGATGTTGTCTTGCTACACACTATGCTGCAATCATCTTGCAACTGATAATCTCGCTCAAGTCACGTCTTATAGGTCCACTTGTGTTCATATACCTCCCATCTTACTCTCTGATCTACAATCTTTCTAAAGAAGGTATTTGTCGCTGCCATCATTATTTTTTTACCCAAAGTCCACTGCCATCTGCCCTTCTTTATTTCTCTCTTTCGAAACATAACTTTCCAATATATCTTCATTCCCTCTTTTCCCTTCACGAAAATTCCCATTCAAATCTGCTCCTATCACTACCCTCTCCCTTTTCCTGATGTTTCCTCCCTACCTTTTTATCCTTCTCACTAGAGGAACTATCCTTTTTCCACATTCCCGCATCCATTTGCAATGCGTAAGAGTTTAGAACATTTACAAGTGTTCCCTAAATCATATCCATACCCATTTCTATCTGACTTTTTATCACTTCTAGTACATTACTAATATAACACTCTTGAACAATTATGCCCACACCATTTCCTTTTCCATAAAAAGCACAGGAGTTCTACAGCTTGAATTTATAATGAAAACATAAGCTTAAAGCCCCAAGTACAGTTTGGTCGATCGAACACATTTCTGGTGAATCTGTCACAAAGTTTTCTACAGTCGCCCAAGACATCAGAAAACAGCATCATATATTATTTATAATGAGAACTTATGATGTTTAAATTAGAGAAGAGCATCTAGCGGTACATGTATGAAAATTACCCATGGAAAATCTCGGGGTCCCCCTTTCCCAACCGAGATTTCACACTTTGAGTGATTTTTCAAAAATGGGAAAGTTTCACCGCGAGCAATTTTAAGGGTATTAGTAGCTAAAAGTTGTATCTTAAAAACATAATTGCAAAGAATCTCATGTTTTACCATTTACCAAAACTAAACTCGGGCTTTAAGTGTGTATGGAAGTCATTTCAATACATTTATGTACAAATTCATGAAAGGTTCCAGTGTCTTATATTCCTGAAAGCTGTATAGCAGTAATTCTTACAAGGAAAATATTACAGAAACCATGATTACCATCTAAGATGAATATACGGAGATATGGGCACGTGGCAAAGCATATGGCAGCTATTTTGCATGGATTTATATGCAAATTTATGCAAATTATGTATATTAGAATCTTGAAAAGTTACTACCGATATCACAATTGTATTCCTTGACCTAACAAACATGGGTATAGGCACCAAAATTGACTTTCTACACGTTTTATGTCCTAAGATATGGTCATGAATAAATTAGATGTCAGCCATTTTGAATATGTAATTCATATGCATGTTTATGCAAATCAGGTGTACATGTAGAAACAACGACTGGGAAATTATTACTTATCATACAATCCGTTCTTCCACCGCAAAAATATCTTCTTAGACATAATAATGTACTTGTAAATGTTTATTATGTTAAACATAAGCTTCAATGGGTTACATGGCGGCCATTTTGAATTCATTAATATGCAAATTTATGCAAATTACGCATGTCAGAACGTTTGAAAGTTTATGATTATATCATATTTGCATTTCATGACCTTAGAAACATGGATATAGACACCAAAAATTACTTTTTGTGGTTCCCATGTGCCAAGATATGGACAAAAAAATGCCACATGGCGGCCATTTTGAATTTATGCAAATTAGATGTCTTTCCCCTATTAGGAAATTTTGGGACTTTTAGTATGGTGTTCAGGGGACCTCAAAGAAATGCATTGTGGTGAAAAAATTCTGTTGCAATTAGTTTGACTACTAGTCACAGTGCCGTCACCAGCTTTTTTCAAGAGGGGGTGCGTTTTGGAAAAAAAGACAAAACTTGACTCCAATGTCAGGCAGTGGTGCGGGTGGCGCAGACATGAGCTGTTCGACACTGCACTATTAGATATGAATTCAGCAACACTGATACTAAGAACATCTCGCCCTTTTGAAAAGACAGGCCCGTATAACCAGATTTTTTAGGGGGGTTCGAAAATCTGAGTGAACGGACCTTTTGCGATGAAGCGAAGCGACCGAGTGGGGGAGGGTGTGGGAGAGGGGATTCCCCCCCCCCTCTCAGAGCAGGGAAATTTTTGCATTTCGAGCCCCCCCCCCCAAAAAAAAAACCAAAACAAACAAACAAACAAACAAACAAACAAACAAACAAAAAAAAAACAGCGTTTTGATGCCTATTTTTTACAGGTATAACGGCAGTACGATTTTCTCCAAATAGCAAACTTATAGGGCATGATTACAGCATATATAGTTTGTCGCACTGTGACGACCGTGTGTTTTTCTAGCCACTCTGTGGATTTAGCCAATTTTCACAGAGTGACATTGTGATCACTGTGCGAACACAGTGTGACGACATTGTGTTCTGCCTGGTAGGGACGGTAGGAACTTTCTTTTAAAAAATACGCTAGAAAATACGGGGTTTTAGGCATTACAAAAACATATTTCAATGGTATGTTTTATTAAGATTATGGATTGGGTATCATACTTGCGAGGAAGCGAAGCAGCCGAGCAGGGGAGGGTGTGGATAATCCCATCCCACGGCAGAAAATTTTGGAAAATACGCAAAAAAAGGGCGTGATTCTAGGCATGGTAAATATCTATTTTAAAGATACATGTACATTTTATAAAGATTATTACGGATTGCAGTCAGGATTTCAAAAAGATGAAGGCCTACAGGAAGTATGTGGAAAACGGTACGTGAGTATTCATACTTGCGAGGGAGTGAAGCGACCGAGCGGGAGGAGTGTGTGTGAGAGGGTGCCCCTCAGACGGCAGAGGAATTTTCAAAATACGCATAGAAAAGACGTGTTTTTTAGGCATGGTATATATATGTATTTGATGAAGATTCAGGATTTGAAAAGGATGTTCAGGAAGTATGTGAAAAACTGTAGGCCTAGATCTTATTGGATATTCCTACTTGCGAGGGACGGTGGACGCGGGTGTGGATGGGGAACCCAAAGCAAGAACTTTTTGAAAATAAACGTAGCATAGACGTGTTTCTAAGCACAGTTAATACATGAAAATTATTATAGGGTTTGTCAGAATTTCAAAAAGATGTAAAGTAAGTCGGCCTGTGTGAAAAAATGTAAATGGGTAGTCGGGGGAGCGACGCGACCTAGTAGGGGCAGGAACTTTTTGGAAATATGTATTAAAAGACGGGTTTCTGCACATTGTAAATAGATATTTAAAAATTCGTATAACTTCTTTTTATCATATTTCAGTCTTTGCTAAATCGCTTCAGTTTATTTATTTATATTTTTTTGTAAAACATTTTTGGTC
>JZLH01S0077285.1:5850-19860 GCA_001188425.1 Eucidaris tribuloides | reverse complement strand
GGGGGGGGGGAGGAAGGCAAAGGGGAAGTGTTAACTACATCACACATAATACAAGATTAACTAACACAGCAGTATCTTTGTCATTTTAATGCCCACATACATCACATTCATAAAGTAAACAAAATAACTTAAAACAAAAATAGCTGGAAAGAAGAATAAGGAGAATAATGGAAGCACTGTTGGTTTGGTACTGGAACGGATATGGAGAGTTTGAATATGTACATGTATATAATAAAACTATGGCTTTGAAGAACAGGATGCGAGAAGAATAATGTATTAGTACCTTAGTACAGCAAACACTTTGTACCCCGAAAAGTAACTACATTTGAATGCAGAGAAGACAATCAGATAACATTACACAAAGCAATGCAAAACAGTTTGTGCGTTGATCCTCTGAGTTATATCCCGTCACATGTTTAAAACAGAGATGAGCTGATTCTAGGAAGTAGTGGGTTAAAAGAGATGCAACCCATTTAGTAAATATAGTTGCAGACATTCTGGAAGATGGTAAGATAGCAGGATGAGAAGATTTGAACCACTGTAAGTAAAAGCAAATCATTATAAAACAACATCTACTAGTGACAAACAGGTCAAACTCACACATTACTCTAACGGATGTCAAATAAACATTGATTAATCATCTACACTTATTATTTTGCCCAAAATTTTGCCACGTGGTCTCTACTGATGAGTCCTTTTTTAAACCTCACAACAAGTGTAACATCGGCATAAAGCATAGATATTCCATCCCATGGAAACCAAAGATTCATTTGTAAGGATAATAAGAAGAGAATCCTTATGCAATGCATCATACTGTGAGAGTTATAATTTCAGAATATAATGCGATATATCTGATTCAGCCTCTGTTGACAGTAAAAAGTCACCAAAAAAAAAAATTAAATTCCTCCATAATGTTTAATTTTGATAGGTCTATACAATGTGTACTTGTTATGCATGAGGTATGTTTTACATCAACAGCTGAAGGAGACGAGGAGGAGGAGGAGGAGAAAGGAGAGGAAAGAGAAAGAAGGAAAGAAAAGAAGAAGAAGAAGAAGAAGAAGAAGAAGAAAGAAAAGAAGAAGAAGAAGAAGAAGAAAAGGAGGCAAGGGGAAGAAGAAAGAAGTCAGTTTCATGAAGCTAGACTATTTAATGTTTTTCATCAACAATGGCACAAAACCCAAACATTCAGTTGTTCTGAAGACTTGTGGTAGTAGAACTAGCAATATATCATCAGCTGCCATTTATGTAATTCTGACCAACACAAGACCAACAAAAATCACTTCTGAAGAATTTTACCCCATATACAGATACTCGAATAATATAAGAAAATAGTACTGGAGAAAAGAAACTCAGTTTTTTACATTTCTTATGTAATTCCTTCCTCGAACTTCTCGCTAAAGGTGATTACAGAACAAATAAACTCATCGCTGTAAAAGTAAGTAAAAGGGTCAAAACATACAAATTGAACATATACCAAAGTCCCACCTGGATTCGGCATTGGATATACAAATTAAAACTTATCTAATATAGCCTGCAAACAATTATTAATATTCTGATACGCTAAAAAAAAATGACTGATAAACTTACTCTTGTATAGTATATGAAAACAACAAACACATTTATATATAGTTTCTAAATACTTTAATATATTACAAAAGCACAAACTTTGTTTATCATGCTTAACAACGCATGATATTGTATTTTTTGATTCACAACTCAGAAGTTATAAATAACAGTATTATCAAAACTTGACAACATTTGGCATACAAAGGAAGAGAAAATTCTGAAATAATAAAAAAAAAGTGATTTATCTTCTAATTAATACAATAATACATGAAAAAAAGAAGAAAAAAAAAGTTCATGGTTCTGACAATTTTAATGTGAGTTGCTAATGACTATGAATATACAACAATAATACATCTTCATTCATTATATCTTTACTTACATGCCTAAATGCAGGATATTGCTTCATCAGGCTAAGACTCAATACGAAGTGAAGGAGTTTACTATTTTTTTATTTGAAATTCAGCCTGTGGTGCCATCCAAATCTTACAACATAGGCATAAGGTGATTTATTCATTTTTTTAAAATGAAATTGTCAGCACAATACAGTATTACAAGGCAGGAGTCTTTCACAAACACAAACACCCCAAAACAACAAACCTGCTTTCTTTAGTGTTAATACGTGGAACATGTGTCTAGTTGTGAACACCCCTACTCTCTCTCTCTCTCTCCAGCATTTAGAATTACCATTTGAGCAAAAACTCACTACATTCACTAACTTTCAAATTCACACTCATTTTACAGCATTTTTCATAAGACTTTGGACAAAGGAAACTGTCACTCTTGGAATCTTTATCGACCCTCTATAAGAATATTATGAGGTGACATCAACAAGATTTTTTTTTTTAAACTGGTCAACAGTGAAATACTATATTAAAAAATTGTTTTCCCACGACATCTCTTCATTGCCTAAAGTTACTATCACCTTAACTATGGTACTACTATGAGTACATCTAAATGGTAAACCTATGGTATGGCAATGGTTTCCATGGTAAACCCATACTATCTTCATGGAATCTCCATGGTAAACAGTATTGATGGCATCTCCAGGAAAAACCCACAGTATCGCCATGGTAAACGTATGGTATCTTAATAATACAGAGATGCCACAGGAAGCGTTCCAAATTTCCTGACTGAATTTCACGCCTGCAAGAGCGAAACAAACAAGCCCAAGGAATATTCATACACTTGTACATTTTCAAAATTCCCTGACTTTCCATGACTTTCCAGAACAGAAAACTCTAATTCCATGACCATTTTTACATATTTAAAGCTTGTAAAAAATTCATCATCACAATACCAGCAAGCTCCCAATCAAGGGTCATTTCTATAATGTCTAAAATAAATGATTTTCCCTGACTTTCCAGAAGAAATTGATGAATTCCCTGACTTTCCCTGACTTTTTGCTTCTGGAAAAGTATTCTCAATTTCCCTGACTTTTCAGAAATTCTCTGACCCGTATGAACCCTGGAATAAACAAAGCAAATTTTAAAGGCAGAGGATCTCATTTGCAACCCTCCCATAATACAGTAAAACATAATTCATGCCCTTATTATATTCAAAAAGTACTTGCCTGTGAAATCTGAAGATAAGAAATCACCTAGGTTTTAAAAAATAGCACAAGAAACCAATAGTTGTGTAGTGTATGTTCTAGGCACACTGTTCCAAATCTCACTATATTTAATGGACCTACAGTGCAGGTTCGTGAGTATATCAGGCTGATTACAGTACTTATGTAATATCAGTAATACATGTACCAGATGTTGCGTTGGAATGCATCAGACACAGTGAAAGGAAGGCAAGGTCATCTGCGTGTACAGTATTTGTGTATTACACCATGGAGGTAAAAGGGACCTACATGTACATGCACTGTCTAAAAATAGACTAGTACCACTCGTAAAATTTGTGGAACTGTATGCCAAAACACAAATCCAAGTCAAACGTTTACTATAATTCCACTAAAACTGCATTTCTAGCTCCTACACTTTTCTATAGGTTCGTAAATGAGATATTCTTCTATATACCAGTGCTTTTGCACAATGTTGAATTTTAGGCGTGCATAAGAGATCCACTGCCTTTAAGCTTCGATTCCCGGACAAGCCCCCAAATTTTGTTACAATGCCTTCACAACCAAAAGGAATGGCAAAAAATTACAATGTTCTAAAGTTTACACTAAAAATCTATTCCTCTTTATGAAAAAAATAAGTGAATCCAGAAATTTCTGGAAATACCACAAATTCTGGGAAAAATAAAATATCCGGAAAAATCTGGAAATCTGGAAATTCCTGGAAATGTGGCATCTCTGATAAATGAATGGTTATGTAATGGTACATTCACTGTAACTCTATGGTAAACCAATAGTAAATCAAGGGTATCTTCAAGTTAAAGTATTTCCAAGGTAAAACAAATACAATTTTAATATCTAAATCCTGTGAAATTTGTCATGTACATTCAAATTACATTACATTTTCCTTCTTTATTTCAAAAATATATTTCTCAAATTACATACTTACTACAGACCCATTCAGAACTGTACATTTGGTCACAATCCATTTGCTATAGTTGACAAGGAGAGGGATGTATTATACAATTGGTGGGGGAAGGGTCATCCACAAATACTTTTTTTTTAAACCAAATTTTACGAAATGAGACCCCCCAAAAATCATGAATATCAATGTAAAATTTGTACTATTTGTACTATTCATGAGTGATTGCTTTCCTAAATTTCCATGTATTTATACACAGCACATGCTGAACACTTTGGGCTCACTGTTATTACTGTTCAATGAGAGATGATGTATTTTTTACATGATCCAGCATGAAAGGAATATAAAAAAGTTACACCCATCCTGCTCCTGTAGTGGAACGTCAGGTGGTGTCTTTCTTCATTTCAGTAACCCTAGGCAACATGGTTTCACAAAACAGTTTGACTACAGCGGTGGTTAGTCCTCTGGTAGTCCCATGTTCGTTTAAGTCCCTACACCATCTAGATATCCAAGCACCAGGCTACAGGCAGTTGGTACCAGTTTTATAATGGTCTTTGGTATGACCCGACCACGAGCCGGAACCCGCAATCTTCCGGACACTAGGCGGACGCTCTACCACTGAGCAGTCTCCAGTTGAAGGGAATATAAATCCTTAAATTTACACTTTCTTGTAAAAAAAAAAGTCTACACAGAATATTTATTTTCTTCATTTATACTAGTCAAATATGTGTTCATTATTGCAATGGACAGTATAACTGTATTGTTTATAAGGTGTTTCACTGAAAGGTTTGTCATATACAAGGCCATTATCCCCAAGGGGTTAAGGGATATACCTGTGCCCTTACTGGCCTTGACTTACGATGCAAAACACTAGTTTTATGGTGTTAATCAATCTGATGAATCAAAAAAGCCTTTCAACATCTAATGATGGTAAAAAAAAATAGATAGATAAATAAAATAAAACATAAGGAAAAAAATCCTAAGTGGTGCTATCCCCTTAAACACAATCCAGGGGTACTACCACAAGACAATGTTGCCGCTGCCGTTTGGCAATGTTCATGAATACAGACTTGAGCATTATTTACTAGAACAATGGATAACATTATATTACTGGCCCTTTAAGCTACAAGTTTCTTGGGGGAAAAAAAATGAAAAACTACACTTTAACTCAGGTTTACCACATTTAATGGACTACATTATTTCAGGACCTTTAATGTCATTCTTATGGTCATTCAACTACAATACATTCTAAATGTACCACGTCTCATCCATTTTGGGGATGAGTATAAGATATTGCTTCTTTTCCATATATTTCTTTTATATGGTTTTAGGCAAGTTCAGTGGGACTATACAATATTTATATCATCTGTACAAATATATTTCTTAACGCTAAATGTTTCAAATATGTCATGTTGGCACAGTAGGTGGTCAGCCTCTTTGAATTATTTTTAGAAGTCACATATTAAAGTCAAAAATAGATGTTTTGGTTGTTTAATTACAAAAAGTCTACATACCTCTATCAATATGAAAGCTCAGAACAGCTGGAATTTGAAATCAAAAGTAGACCATATACATGTCTGTTTTGATGGGAGTACAAAATTTAATGGGGAGCATCATATGGTGAGCAACTAATCAGGGTTCCTGTAGAATTTGGGAACCAAATTCCATGACTTTCCGTCCGGTGCACCACAATCGTCAGTTCTTCTAATAAATGGGGAATATTAAAGACACAAGTTAACAATGACCATAGTTTAAAAAAAATGTTAGCTACATAATCCTCCATGTTCTAAGTGTCTTTGATAAGTTCTAAAAATGAAACCCTAAAAAAGAAAAGTGCATTTCAAAATGATTACGTGCTTTAAAAAATTGAAAATCTATGGTTATTCAGGGTGACCGGGATAACTTGGTGCATTTCTTCCCATGGAACACTGCGTACATATCTAGTCTATTTTATACTCCACCATGGTGGTAATTGTTAATTCATGCATATCTTGCCAGTGGCAGCATAACTTTCCAATCTTTTGTATTTTAAGATGTTGATTTGTCCATATCAGCAATATTACAGTGTATGTAGCTCAGATATCACAGATTGACAATTGTTCAAATTGAAGCTCCACAATGTTAGCTTGTGTCTTTAACTTGTGTTTCCTCACAACTGGCTGAGTTCACATTTAAGACTACTCTTCACACTACAACAGCATATTTGGAGCAAGAATAGTCAAGCACTGGATTACATGGAAGAATACACACGTTTCTGTATATGTATGACCATATACATATACAAATTTCTATAGATATGTGTATATACAAAACATATCATTTGAGCATTGCAATACATGATATTGATCTTTGGTTGGTTGCAAAACTTGCAATTTCCATCAAACTATGTCTTACAGACAGTTGAAACTTGCTCAACTTCACAAAAAACAGGTATAAAAGACACACAAAAAACAACTTAGAAAAGAGATTATTGGGAGTTGTTTGTTTGATGTCACACATACAAAGTTCATTATCTATGTACAGTGATGTTTTCAAGGATTGTCCTGGTTGGTTTTCCATGCAGATCTGGGATGATGACATACACAAGGAAGGCCAATAATGTTTGATCGACATGCTCATTTCATTTACGCTAGACTTGGCATACAGTTACTCCAAATCGACAAGAGTTTGTGGTCGCTTTATAGCATGACCTCTTTGTTCTGTCCTGACGATTTCTAGTGTAAATTTCATCTGACTTCACAGAGGAAAAAATAGCACATTCCGATAATGTGCAAATTGTTGTGCAATAATAAAGTACCCAAATTTCAGGTACATGTACCACTTATCTCGCATTACTTACAATAATCTATATGTCTTGGAAGCATTATTCTGCATAACTCAAATTGACTCCTCATCGCGATAAGTCCTACATCCCCTTCAAAAACGCAGCACGAGAGCAACATTTTGTCAGGAACATGCACCTAGAACTAGCCCTACAACAGGCGTCCGGCTACACAGAAGGACCATCGCTTCATCTTTCACATGCATACCAAATCTCCCTTTTTTCACTTGTTCTATCTCTCTGTTCAAGACCAGAACACACGTCGGGCCTTATGCTGTGGAAGAGTGCGCCAGGGAGACTGGGAAACCGGTTTGGTGGTACGTTCCCCCCGCTGGGATCCCGTTGTGTGGGACGTTGTACAGTTGTTGTTGCTGCTGTTGCTGCAGCTCTTGCAACTGTTGTTGCTGTTGTTGCTGCCACATTTGCCTGGTGTCAGGGAGCAGAGACTTGGAGAAGCTGGGATCCATGCCACTTTGGTTCATCTGGTGTTGGGTGTGGTTCTTGAGGGGATGTGGGTGTGGGTGTGGGTGTGGTTGGTGGCTGTTGTTGGCAAACAAGTTTTCCTGCAAATAGTTTTGATATAAGATGAAAAAACAAAGCCTCAATAGAATGATGGTTTGTCTGTTTTTTATAAGAAATACAATAAATCTTACACCTACAGAATTTTTTTTTAATCATGCATTCATATTTCTATTTTATTTTCAGCAGATTTGGGTAAAAAGTGTGTATAAAGTCACCTCAAAATGATATATGCGTGAGGAATAAATTGATGTGCATCAGAGAATTATCTTCTTTTGCAAAAGCATCAATTTTGTGTATTTCTATAAAAGGTGGCACATTATGTGCATCATGATTGAGGAGCCACAAATGTTGAGTGCCTGTAATAGTGAGCACATATATTAACTCAAGAGTTAGCACTGAGTTTGAAGTACGGCGCTGTGGATTTACATAAAATGCCTAACGCAATATTTTATCTTAAAATTTATTAAATACAACTATCATTTGATTTTTGATTTTTTGATTTTGATTTTTTTGTGTGGGGGGGTATTCTTTTTTATGTAAAAGTCTGAGACGCTTCCCTTTTATTTATTTCTTATTTTTTTGCTCTTTTACAATAAATCGCCCAAGTCACAACAAGAACATGCTTACTACCCCAGCCTATACTTTATCAATATTGTCAGTTAAAGGCAAATGCCATTATTATTTGTATACAGACCCCACCTTCCTGGGGCTAGGAGGTCGGGAAACAAAATACTGTAATAATTCTATTTGTTTATACATACAGATTAAAATGTATAGCCAACATAAATTAGCCAGAAGGCCAGTAGAACCATAGATTATGTGTGTGATAAGTGCTATCATGATACTAAAGCTGATGAATTATCCTTTATACATCTGTTTATACAAGTACAGTGAGGACATTTTGTAAAATGACTATACATGAGGGTATTTACAACCTATGCAGGGCTGCCAACTCTCACGCAATGAGCATGAGACTCCCGTATTTTGGCCCTTTCTCACCCAAATTTTGTTTGATTTTCCATACATTTCTATTGATCTCACGCACTTGGACCTCTCACTTATATCATTGGCCTATGGGAATCTCACACCAACGGATTCACTGACATTGGCAACTCTGCCTACGTGTAGTACTATGAACCTCGGATAAGTTTAGGTATTTTATGTACATTCTCACCTGCCCATACTGGAATCCAAGTGCCTTGCCGTTGTCCTGGTAACATCCTCCCATCAGCTGTGGATCACATGACCCATTTGTCATGACGGGCTGGTGGGCATTGACCTGTGTCATGGGGACACCGGTCATGACAGGCTGGTGGCCGTTGGTTTGAACCATGGGGCCACCGGTCATGGTAGGCAAGTGCTGCTGCCTTGAAACGTTCATATCATTTACACCTTGAGGATGTGGATAGTTGTGTGAAGGGAGTTCATTTGGCAAGGATTGGTGCATCATGGTGGCTGACTGGCTTTGTGGCGGATAATGTGGCATGTGAGGAGGGAAGTTTTGTGGTAGTGGTTGCTGGAGGACCGCCGGAGCTTGGTTATTCGTGGGGAAAACTTGAGTTTGTTGTTGTTGTTGGGGGTAGTTTTGCATCATTGTTGCAGACTGGCTTTGCATCAGGTAATTTTGGCTTTGTGGAAGATAGTTCATTTGTGGGCCACTAGAGTGCGCCACACCTTGGAAGGACATATTACTCTGTGCCAGGGATGACGGCGCCACCACTGGCTGACTTTGCACAGGGCAGAATGTATTGACCGAGGTGTTTGCTGACCTCGTCGTGTCCGGCATAGTGTTCCTCCACTCCACCGTATTGGGGTGGGTGGCTGTGGTCATGTGCGGCACCGAATGATTAAATTCCTGCTTACACGAAACTTGCGTTTTCGGAGTGCTCAGCAATGTTCGCAAAACGTTATATGAATCTTCTTGGGAAACTGGTTGCGAATTTTGCAAGTGGTGAGCGTTTGAGCCGTTCACCTCGGTTTTTGGTCCAATCTTATGCATATTACTGAAGTCTCTTCGCTGGTTCGCCTCGGCTCCTGCACCGTTTTGCGTCCAGCCATTCTTTTGAATCGTTTCCTGATCTGAACACATCAGCAGGGCAGCGTTCATGCCGGATTCTTGAGTGGAATCCAGCATGAACGGAGACAAGGCATCGTCAAAGTCAAGTAAATCCCCACCATCCTCGAACGCCAGGTTTCCCAGACCGCTCTCGTTGCTGCTGGTACTAAGCACCGGCCCCCTCACATCTTGACCCGGGTAAGAGTCCTTATTTTCGACATTTGCCTGATGTGGGCTCACTATTGCTATTTTCCTGGAATTGGTGCTATCGTCCATGTTACTTTGCAACCTACTCCTGTTCTGCTGCGACCCAAAGTTGGCATTGGCACCTCCGACGCCGCTATCATCACTAACTGTCGAATGTGGCGAGCCATTGTACAATTTATTGGCACTTGGTGTGGCATGTGGAGGGTAGGAGGGCGCTTTGGACGTTGGCTGTGAGTTCACAAAAGACGTGGTGCTGGACGGACTGTTCCCCGACGCCATGCTGCGACCTATCATGGTACACTCCCAACTTTGCATGGAAATCTCAACCTGCCCAGAACCATTGGCTAAGTTCCTTGTAATGTTGACTTCGGTGGAATTCATTGATGGTGACGAGTTCATGACATTTGGACTCGCGTAATTGCGATGTTTATCTCCATCATTATTACATTTGTTTTGCATACCCTGCCAACTAGTAAATTGGTCGACTGACCTTCCCGCCACACCGCTACCATTTCTAAGTCCGTCCCCACCGTCACATGAGAAACTCGGGGGTGAGATGGCCGGGGACTGCTTGAAGACATTCCTGGGGGGTTCCCTAGCATAGGGCGGGGTGCGGCCACCCGGGTCGCTCGACATCGGTGGAAATATTGCCTCTTTCCCCGGTCCAAATCCAGGAGGGGGCTCTCCAAAAGGCATGCTACCCCCAAATGAAGGATTGCCACCAAATGGAGACACTCCAGGGGGTGGTGGGCCAGGAGGGAAATCCCCCATCCCTGGGGGCATGCCACCCATGGGCATTCCCCCTGGGGGTCCTCCCACACCAGGTATCTCACCTCGCTGCAAAGCTTGTAGAATAACTAGGAATAAAAAGAGAAAAAACAGGTTTGACTATCTTACAATTTATTCCACACCTAATTACAAAAATGATTTTCCTATACATCTGTTTCTACAGATATTGAAACTGGGAAAATAGGAAACGTAAAATGGTAATTTATTTTTAGATTTTTTGTGCACACAATACTTTTTCAAAACTATCAATGTTTTTTATCTTTACTATTTTGCACAATTATTGGTTTTGATATGATTTTATAACCATGTTCATTCAGATTTTGCATGATTTGTTATCCTATGATCGCAATTTTACAGTTCCTTTATTTATTCTTTGTAATTTCATATAAATTGTCGTTTTTCATGAACCCCTTACAAATCAAGAGCTTCTAACCCGAGAATGGAAATAAATAAATAAAATAAAATAAATGAATAAATAAATAAATAAATAGATAAATAAATAAATAAATAAAATTAGTATCTGTCAAAATATGATGTTTGGCCTCAAATACTACTGCCTTACCTGGTGGTATGGGTGGGAAGGGAGGATTGCAGTCATACAGCTCTGCCTTGCCATGGAATGGGAACTTGAAAGGCTTGCCCCTATTGGTCAGGTGCTGTTCCCCCTCCTCATCACTGGAGTAGTATAAGTGCAAACAAACACATTCACAATAATGAATATCATCACTGGAGTAATCAAAGTACAAACAAACAAGTCTACTTAATTAAAATATATATCACAGAAATATGCCGACGAATGTATTACGGGATGATGGCTTTGAACTTTTGTAGAAAATCAAATGAAGATAATTTCGAAAAACATTTCAAACAAAATTTCAAAACTGTGTCTGAAAAAAATTATTCACAGAAACTTGCTTTATGGTTATGGAGAAGCAGTTTTGTTTCATTATGAATAAATTATCATGAATTGGCATACTTAATAACTCTCATAATTCTGCATATAATTTTAGAATCCCCCATCCAACACTGTTGGACGAGACTCACAATAAAAATTGGTGTAGGAGAAAGAGAAAACAAAAAAATATGGAGGACAGATGATAGACACTGCACCATGGCATATTTTCATTGCACCATTCTAGCAAGACACACAAACAACTGACTCACTGCAAGACTAGTTACTCAACAATTATTTCACCGATGCATGACATCTGATTTTGTTGCTGCTGTTTTAGTTCTAGCTTTTTCTAATTATTCTGTCCCTTAAGGTATTATTCATGATGGATTAATTACTGGGGTTACAGTAAACTTCATTTGATCTGGAAATGACGAGTTAGTTTTTATCTAAGTCATCCAATGTTTCCTTTCAAATTCATTTAATTTACTTATTTACTTTTGCCAAACAAGAAAATATATAAAACAAGAAAGCAAAATGAGCTTGGATGAATTATGTTATCTACCATCAACAGAGATATAATTAGTTGGGGATGAACTCTGCCGAAGAGCATAATGAGATGAGTATGTAGATTGGACTTCAAAGATCAATATGACCAAGTGAGATAAATCAAACTTCTACAGGTTGCTCATTTTATATAAAATGTCACTTGCGTGATGACAAACAACAGTGAATGAACTCCAACTGTTTTGAGGGAGCGCGTGAAATGGCTGAAAAAGATTGGAAACAGATATTTTGTAATGCTTAATTCCATGAGGAGGTGTGGTGTTCTGCATTTTAGGTTGGCAAAATGGCAGAGAGAATATTACTAAAAATTTTAAGATCCTAAAATCACATATGATCATCATCATCATCATGTGCCGTTTTCAACACGAAGGTTGGCCACCATTGTTCGCCATCTAAGTCGATTCTCTTCAGCTCTCTTTACTTCCCCGTAAGATGTTGTTGAGCTCCAACTTTTGATGTCATCATTCCATTTGGTTCCCATATGATAATGATGAGTAATAAACCGTGTGTTACACATCCGTTACATTTTGGATTATGAGAAACACAAGCAATCTCTGGGAGTGATTAATTGCTCATCTTCAGAGTCAGAATGATGACACATTTCAGACTTTAAAGATGCAATTACCATGACAACTGGTTGTTTGACACACATGACAAACCTCTTGCCATCCACGGTACATCTCAGAGATCATATGTGCCATCCATGTCTCATTTGAAGGATTTTGAACTCGGGAAGTACTTCATCCCATAAATTTTGGCAAACAAAAATTGCAGTTTAAATGGCAATGAGTTATCGGACATACACACCCAAATATGTGTCCCGCACATCTTCCCCGTAAGGTATCCATGTGTACCAATTATCATTTCAACTGCTCAGAAAACTGTGGAAGTAGTTTCAGTGTACCTCCTTCAAAACCAAGCCAGAAATATCATGGGCACTAGAAACAGTTGATTATGAAACAAAACTCTCCAGCAATTTATATCCATTAGAGCAAGAATGTCATACATAAGGACTGCAGAATTTGTATATCACCTATATTTTTTTTTCTCATCTTTGGCAGATATTATGTGAATATAGAAACATTCAATGGTGCCAAAACTAATATTGGAACCAGTAACCTTCTGGTAGAGTGTGATGGAGATCCGAAGTGTCATGTCACAGTAAAGAAATATACGCATAAACATTGTACAATGGGCGAATCGGGTGCACTATATCACACCTGGCTTTGTGGAAGGTACACTTGCAACACGTCTTGATTCGGCAATTGTCATATATTTCTGAACCAGTTTGGCATCATATTTTTGGTTCTCTATTGCATCATCATCTCCTTACCTCATAGGCCTATGTGTTGACACCAGATAGTCAGGCCTGCCATTCTTGTAGATGACACGCCCTTTGGCCTGCACCCAGACCCACTTAAAGGCCTTGGACATTAAACGGAAGTAGATGAACCCCGTCTCACCCTTCCTGATCACTGTGTGCCAAAAATGAAAATGAGATCAAAATTAACCTTTTTAGTACCAGCCTCAGAATACTACCGTCATTTGCAAAGTTCACGACCATTCCGCCGCGCAAAATTTTTTGCCCGCGTCGCTCGCTGACTTTTTACTTTCAAGTGTTGCGCATCTTTTGAGACGTCCGAGTACGCGGTTCCAGAGTTACGCAACTTTTCGTACTTGCATGTCACACCAAAAATCGCTCAAAAACATGAAATCGTGTGTTATTTCAATGCAAATTGTGTTTTCAGTCCAAATTCATAAATGTATGATTATTTTTACTTTTACTGATTGAAATTAACTTATTTTATGCTGTTTATGATTGCAAAAGTGTCCCCGAGAATTTCATCAAAAAAAAAACAAAGGTAAAAAACAAAGAAATACATAAGAAATTCATGAAACAATAAAATACATAAGAAATTAATTCTGATTCAGCATTTTTTTTGACAGATAGTTGTTAGAAATGTCAAAAAGAATATTATCACCAAAAATTAGCATTCTGTGAGCTGTTTAAACGGAGTTATAGGCAAAAATATGATTTTATACATAAATATGCATAATTAATTACTTAAAAATAGAAGATTATTATTTTTCAAAAATCTAACTATAC
>JZLH01S0077280.1:6075-19510 GCA_001188425.1 Eucidaris tribuloides | reverse complement strand
TGGACGGTAATACAGCCCTTCATTACGCCTGCGGAGCCCATTATTTACTTGATGTAGGAACAACAGATTTCATTCGGCCTGAGGAACGTTACGAAATTATGAAACTGTTACGGGACCACGGTGCCCTTCAGAAACCAAATGCCCTTGGGCTGTTGCCGATACAGTGCGCTGCTCTTCAGGGCCAGAAGGATATTGTCGAAAACTTCGTTCAGTATGATTCAAACATTTCAAAGATTAATCAGATTTCCGCTTATGAATTGCTTGGTAGTATACAAATAGTAAACAGCCATCACCTGAAATATTCTGGTTACGAGTGCTTTCAAAAAGCGATGGAACTGCGTTATGGAAATCCGGATTACATCATTCACAAGCATGCATCACCTGAGAAAGTCTATGATGGGCGCACCGAGTGTCTGACTCTCAGTGACCTGGAAGAGATCAAAGAGGATTCTGAGTATCAGATCATAGAAGCCGTCCTAGTGTTGGATCGTATTCCAGCACGTCAGATAAAGAGCAAATACTTATGGAATTATGTATTCGACGTCGATGAATCTTGTAGTGCTGATAGGTATCATGAACCAGAGTACATCAAAACAGGCATTGCATTTCTGCTGACATCGGAGATACTGATGCCTTCTGAAGTCAAATGTATGTTTGATGCGATAGTTCGAGATTCTTATGAAATAGGAGGAAATTCGACTGCGGGATCCGATCTATTCCCTTCCTTTGATACATTTATTGAGATACTGAAAGCAGTTGTTGACACCATCGCCCGTGTAAGGAGGTTTGACGTTGAGTCAGCGAAATACATTGCCGAACGTCTCGGGAAAGTAATACATGTACACAATTTTATGGGCGATGGCACGGAAGGTGGCAGAGAGATGATTTGTAATGTTCTTGAGAGGGGTGTAAGAGATTTAAAGATGAAAGTTGATGACGAACACAGGAACAGTATTTCAATCATCCCTGAATTCATCCAAACAGTGTATTACTGGCTGGACTGTTTAGTCGGTGTAGATGATGAATATGATGAATTTTTAAGTGAAGTTGTGCCGCAGTTTCTGAATCGTGTGTTAACGATATTCGGTGGCGTTGACTACGAAACTGAAAATGGTGACTCGCTATTGCATCTAGCAGTTGACCTTCCTGATACAGGTCACTTTGATGTTATATCCGGAATAATGACTGTACTAATTAAACATGGATGTTCCATCTACAAACTTAACAAGAAAGGAATATGTCCAAATCTATTCCGATGAGATTTATGAGCGGATAACTAATTTCTTAGAATCCCTCCAACATGGCTTCAATCTCCAGGAACTTTCTGCTCGCGTTGTGCGGCGACATGGGATACCTTATCAAGGTCTCCTCCCAAAGCACTTGTGTGAAATCATTGCAGAAATGTAAATAACTAGGATTTGAGAGCAGGGTGGTGAGGGTGTAGCATGTGTGACACCCTCTTTTTTTTGAGAGGCGCATATCACACTTCATTTTTTAAAAACATTATTCACATAAAAAACAAACGCTCGATAGTGGTGAATTTCCGTTGATGAGTACAGTTTTAGAATGTGTGTTACCCATTGGTAGAGCTGTCTCGCTAGGACTGTAATGTCGCACACAGACGTCGTCCGTTTGACATGAGGACATTATTTGAGAAGGGTGGGACGATCATTATCGATGTGGAAAGGGTTTCGATGATAACAATCGATAATTATGGAAAAACAGGGAACGTAGTCCTTTTTAAAGCAGAAAATAATAAAGTATTTGAGCATGGAAATAGGTGGGAGATCATGCACGAGTGTTCTATTCTGAAACAAGTGCGTGATTAACTGATTACGATCTTAATTATTTCATCTACCATACGTTTGGTGATATCTACACATATAGATGTAAAACCAATTGATCTAGATTTTGATACCTGGAATCACCATGTGAAAATTAAAAAAAAAAATCAAAGTAAGCGTATTATAAGACAACTTTATACACTCCGTGAGCATTGGCCTGCCGTAGTGGACTACTGTCCCTATATTGTACAATTACTATTTCCAATCGTGATAGGTTCATTTCCTTTGGATGTTGTTATAAAGTCTAATACCGATTTATCTCAATTTCGAAACATGAAATCACCATATGCAAAATTTATCATCAAAATAAGCATAAAAATTGGCAACACCATGTGTCTATACTTTCCATACACATTTGCATGACACAATGGACTATTGCCGTAATTGTATAATTATTATTAACAGTCATTATTTAAAGGCTAGTGACATGATTGGGAACACTTGAAAATGCGTTAAGAAACAAATGAGTTGAAATAACCAACATATACACCGGATGAAGTGGATCTCCCAGCTGGAAGGATTTGTTTTAAATTTGTTTACTTAAGAAGAATCAAACATGAACATACCAGTATTTAATTTCACACAAGCCCCGAATGAAAAAATCCCATTGAAAGGTACACACCAGATTTGCCTGCCACAACAGATATTGATAGTAATTAATTTAAAATGAGTCAACGTTTGTCCACAACATTTGTTTCACAGGAGAAACTTTGCACGGTTTATTTGATTCTAAAGTAGTTTTACCCCAAGTTCAGGACAACCTGCAATTATGCTATTTACCTTTAAGTATAACAATTACTTTTTTTATTTGGTTTATATGACATTAACTAATGGATAATACGTACTTATCTAAATATTTTTGAAGAAGACATATCTTTTTTGCGTGAAAACCCCATTATAGAACATCATCCGCTCCATGTGAACTACGGTAAAGGTGACTTTGAATTATATTTCATTTGTTACAAATTCACTTTATTTTTGTGTAATTCTTATTCTTGAAAATAATCCTGAAATGACATGTCATGTGATGAATCTTTCTGTAAATTGGCAGCTCTTGGTCAGCACAAAATTAAAGCACAAGTTCAGTTTCAGCATGTTTTTTATGTGAAAGCTTTATGCCCAAAGGTCATATCACACCAATAACAGATTCTGAATGTCTTTTGTTTTTCAAATAAATTAATGAAAAATCTCGGGGGGGGGGGATCCCGAGATTTTCGACTTCATTTTAAAATATAGCGTCCTCAGCGTTGATAAAGTGTTAAGTTAATCTGAATTATACCTCAGCAGAAAGATCAGAGTCTGATTTTTCATTAATAAATAAAACAAAACAAGACATTTAGAATTTGTTATTGGTGTGATATGACCGTTGGGCATAAAGCTTTCAAATAAAACAAATCGCCAACACTAAACTTGCACTTTCAACATTTTTGATCAACAAAGCAACAGATTGTATGATAGTGTAAATATTCATGATAATAAACTATTGGAATGTTTAACGTTTTAATTTCTGTGTAATGTTATGTGTATAGCTTCGATTAACAAGAAATGAAATTTAGCTAAAACTTTTGTGTATGATTCCACCATATTGATATATATTCCTTATCATTTGAGTGTGTTTGCGAACTGTACATACGTAAATTGTGTCTTTATTTTTCAATGCAAATGAGGTAAACAAATTCAATTTAATGCAATTTGATTACATGTACTATAGTTTCTATATTGCCTAGTTATTAAAAACAATAATCTCGTTTGTAAGTGTGAATGAATGAATAAATCAAACAAATAGACACATGTAATATAAAGCTCTTCGTACAGTCTCTTTTTATCACAAGACAGTCATTACTGTTTGAACTGCAAACAGTAAAAGACCTTCAGGACAAAATAATTATAATGTGCCAAAATTCCCTACACTTGTAAGACTTTATAATAGAGGAGGTGAAAGTGAAGATTTGAGTGTCAACGCGCTCGCGCTAGGGTGTGTGTGATTGAAATATGTGTTTGTGGTGTGTGTGTGTGTGTGTGTGTGTGTGTGTGTGTGTGTGTGTGTGTGTGTGTGTGTGTGTGTGTGTGTGTGTGTGTGTGTGTGTGTGTGTGTGTGTGTGTGTGTGTGTGTGTGTGTGTGTGTGTGTGTGTGTGTGTGTGTGTGTGTGTTTGCCTATATTAACTGACTTGATTTGTTATTAGTATCAGCGTGATGGTTATTTTTGTGTGAAGGACCATGAGCGGAAATGCTCTCAGAAATTCTTTTCAAATGGGGGGGGGGGGGACACCCTATTGTTGCATCCAGGTGTGATCCCTATAATTCCTGAGAGCATTTGCGCCCATGTGAAGGACAGATATCAAAGTTTGATAATATTTCAGATTGGGCTTTCACGATTTTGTTTTTTGAAGCTTTTTACAGCTATCAAATTTCCTGAAATTTCGAAATATTTCTTTGATGAGAATTTCTCATTGGAAACTAATTTGGGCGAGTGCGAACTAATTATGTCTATCTATCTATCTATCATCTATCTATCTATCTATCTATCTATCTATCTATCTATCTATCTACGTATCTATCTATCTATCTATCTATCTATCTATCTATCTATCTATCTATCTATCTATCTGAGACGGGCGCCTTAAAAAGTGCTGATCCAAGAATGTTATTTTCAGTTCCAATTATCCAAGAGATTTGCGCCATTATAACTTTCTGTCACTAATACCTAATAAGTTTGAGTTAAAATCTATTATGATTCCACTATTGTTCATTTATACTTGTTGTTTTATGGTTCCGCTATTATTCATTTCTATTTGTTGTTAAGTCATTAGTTTGTTGATAAAATTTTCTAACTGTTATTTTTGTGTTTATGAACTGTATGCACGTTTATAAATAATGTAAGCGTCTGTACTTTAAATGAGGTAATGCAATTCGGTTCAATTCAATTTAAAACGAAGCTTCTATTGAATATATTAATGTTAATTGCAGTTTCTCAATAAATTTCATTTAAAAAATTAAATTCAGTAGGGTAATTCGATTACCCTAGTTTGATCAAATTTTTGTTTGGGGCGAAATGGGTATGCAAGTGATTATGAAATAACACTGAAGTGAAGGAAAGGGATTATTCAGAGAGGTGAAAATGCGATGAAATAGATTTTTCATTTGTCTCTCTCTGTAGTTCAGGTCGCAACTGCTGATCTATAATTTTTTAACAAACATGTCAGAAAAAATGAACCAGGTTTCGAACCCGCCATCTACAGCTATCCGGGCTGCGACAATACCACCAGGCCATAATAAAAAAATGCCCGCATACCATACACAAATAATGATTATGCTTATACTCGTAACAAATCATACCAGTTAATTAAGGCACGCACACACACGCACACACACACACACACACACACACACACACACACACACACACACACACACACACACACACACACACACACACACACACACACACACACACACACACACACACACACACACACACACACACACACACACACACACACACACACACACACACACACACACACACACACACACACACACACACTCACACATTCACACACAGACATAGAGAGAGAGACACACACACAAAGAAACACAGACACATACAGACACAAACAGATAGACGCACACACACCGCCACGTGCACTAACATACTATAACACCCACTACCAACACACACATACACACACACGCAGACACACACAAATATACACAAACACACACAGAGACACACACAGTCTGACTCACAGACGCACACATACATACTTCAATAGAAACACACATACACACACTGCCACATACAGAGAAACAAACAGAGACACACACAGAGACACATGCACACAGACACACACCATACACACACACAGATACACAAACAGTCACGTACGGACAAAAAAATCACATACATTATACACACACAGACACACACAGCTAACACAACCACACAAGCAAATTCACCCACACCACTGTCATTAGGATTACCCCCCCCCTCCCTCCCACACACACAATTCAAACAAGTGGATTGTGGCGACGTGCAAATTGCTAGGTCTAAGGTTCATTGCCTTAACGTTCTTGACATTAGGTCAGCGCATTGAGAGGACAAAGAGTGTGTATAATATGTGTGTGTGTAAATACCATTTCGCAGGTAATTTGAAGTAGCGCTCTTGCGTTTTTACACCATTCAACAGCAATAACAACAAAAAATACTGTCAAGAAGAGCAAGTCTTCCCAAATTATGGAGAAAGAAGGTCTGCCATACTTATTGGATCGTGGTAACATCACTACTACCGAGGAGGTGGTAAATTACATTGATCGCGCTGACGAAGGATTTCGTATCGATGGCACTGACAATGAGGGTCGGACGCCATTAATGTTCGCCTGTCGCGACCTCATGGTAAATGTAGTCAGGGTTTTGTTACAGAAGAAGGCAGATCCTAATCTTGCTTGCAGTTTGGACGGTAATACAGCCCTTCATTACGCCTGCGGAGCCCATTATTTACTTGATGTAGGAACAAAAGATTTCATTCGGCCTGAGGAACGTTACGAAATTATGAAACTGTTACGGGACCACGGTGCCCTTCAGAAACCAAATGCCCTTGGGCTGTTGCCGATACAGTGTGCTGCTCTTCAGGGCCAGAAGGATCTTGTCGAAAACTTCGTTCAGTATGATTCAAACATTTCAAAGATTAATCAGATTTCCGCTTATGAACTGCTTGGTAGCATGCAAATAATAAACAGCCGTCACCTGAAATACTCTGGTTACGAGTGCTTTCAAAAAGCGATGGAACTACGTTATGGAAATCCGGATAACATCATTCACAAGCATGCTTCACCTGAGAAAGTCTATGACGGACGCACAGAGTGTCTGACTCTCAGTGACCTGGAAGAGATCAAAGAGGAATCGGAATTAAAGATGGCAGAAGCATTTCTAGTGTTGGATCGCATTCTACCACGTGGAATAAAGAGCAAATGCTTATGGAAGTATGTATTCGACGTTAATGGCTCTTTTAGTGTTTATGAATATTATGAACCAGAGTACATCAAAAAAGGCATTGCTTTTCTGCTAACATCAGAGATACTGATGCCTTCTGAAGTCAAATGTATGTTTAATGCGATAATTCGAGATCGTTATGAAACCGGAGGAAATGGTTCTCCAGGAGACGATCTATTCCCTTCCTTCGATGCATTTATTGAGATACTGAAAGCAGTTGTAGACGCCATCGCCCGTGTAAGGAGGTTTGACGTGAAAACAGCGAAATACATTGCAGAATGCCTCGCTGACGTAATACACAATTTTATTGACGATAAAACGGAAGGTGCCATAGAGATGCTTTGTAGTGTTCTCGATAGGGGTGTAAATGATTTAAAGATGAGGGTAGATGATGAACACAGGAACAGTATTTCAATCATTCCTGAATTCATCCAATTGTTCCCTCACTGGTTGTCAGAAATGATAGATGATGATGAATATGAAGAAATTTTGGGTGAAGTTGTGCCTCAATTTCTTAGTCGTCAGTTAACATTATTCGGAGGCGTTGACTACGAAAATGAGAATGGTGATTCGCTATTGCACCTAGCTGTTGACATCACTGATATGGAATATCACTTTGGTGTTATATCCGGAATAATGACTGTACTAATTAAACATGGATGTTCCATCTACCAGGTTAACAAGAAAGGAATAACTCCGCTAGATCTGGCCAAAAATCGAATCGATTCCGATGAGATTTACGAGCGGATAACTAATTTCTTAGAATCCTTCCAACATGGCTTCAATCTCCAAGAACTTTCTGCCCGCGTTGTGCGGCGACACAGGATACCTTATCAAGGTCTCCTCCCAAAGCACTTGTGTGAAATGATCGCAGAAATGTAGAGAACTAGGCTTTGAGAGCGGGGTGGTGAGGGTGCACTCTAAGAAATAAAGGTGCACAAAAGGTGCAATTTTGCGGAAATAGGTGCAGATCCATTTCTACCGCGGTATTCGAGCAAATTTGCACCTTTAACGGTTATGCGCTCGCCCCACTGCGTGGGCGTATGAAAGTTTGCACCTATAAAATTTCATGCATACCTTTTAAGCAATTAATGTTGCTCTTGACAACCTGAAAGCTCACCCGAAGCTTGTTCACATAGCAACAAGTAGTATATGCAAACTGGATTCCAGCTATTGAAGTTCATTTAACCCGTTGGAGACGATTTGATTTCGCTATAACACGCATTTTCCATATACCCCCAAGACGAGTTAACTCGTATTTAGTCTCCAACGGGTTAAAAATAACCAGGTGATATGGAATAGCTCGTTTCTACGTTCCCGGGAACGAAACAACTAAACGTCCATAAAATTACGAAAACGGCTTATAGGTGTCAGTTTGCAGGGGAGAAGGAGCCAGCAACTAACAGGCATAAGTTAAGAAAAAAGTTTGAGTTCTTGCCAACCAATCAGATCGCACGTGCACAGGTCTGGAGCTGACCATGCGTGAGCGATGCATGCCACCCGACGTGTATTAGTTGCGCCGTGGTTATGTATGCACTGTTTGAATCGATAAGTTCCTCCCACTAAAGCTGTTTCTGCAGGTTTTATCCCGGGGTAAAACTTGCAAAGACGTAAAATAAACACAAATGAACTCATTTATAGGGTCTTGTTGAGGGTGGGTATCACACAGTACCCCTTATTTAGGCTGTCTTTATCACCACGTACCATAATTCTCACAAAACTCACAATGTCATTTTTTTCCTAACTTATGCCAGTTAGTTTCTGGCTCCTTCTCCCTTTAAAGGTTAAGCAACGGCTTGAGGGCGTAGTGTTAGAGCGTTCGCCTCACGTCCGAAACGTCGTGGGTTCGAACCCCAGTCGGGTCATACCTAACGACTTTTATGTTTAGGCACATTTTATGTGCAAATCTAAAAGGTGCAACTTTGCACTTTTCTGAAAGGTGCAAAGTTGCACCATTAAAGGTACTCCCAGTGTGACATTGGTCTGCACCTCTGAAGGTGCAAAGTTGAACTTATTTTTCGTAGTGTGTGTAGCATGTGTGACACCCTCTTTTTTGAGAGGCGCATACATAATTTTTCGTAATAAACTATAAGCGTTGTACCCCCCCCCCCCAAAAAAAATAAATAAATAAATTGAAAAAAAAATCCTGGGTTGTGGTGAATTTCTGTTGATGAGTAGAATTTTAGCATGTGTGTAAACCATTGTTAGGCTGTCTCTACGACTGTTATGTCGCACACAGACGTCGTCCGTTGGACATGACGGCATTATTTGAGAAGGGTGGTGCGATTATTTTCAGTGTGGAAAGGTTTTCGATGATAATCGGTAATTATGAAGATAAACGGGGGCGTAGTAGTGTTTAAAGCAGAAAATAATAAAGTACTTTAACATGGAAATATCTGGGAGATCATCTGAAATAACTTCGTGATTATAAGCTAACCTACGTTTGCTGATATCCTACACTGATATATAGATGTAAAACCAAAATGATTTACATTTCGATACATGGAATCACTATGTGGAAATTTAACAAAAAATATCGAAGTAATCATACATGTATTATAAGACAACATAATAAGCAACAGTCTGCGTCTATACTCTCCGTGAGCATTGGCCTGCCGTAATAGACTACTCTCCCAATGGTACAATCTTACTCTTTACAGTCGTAACAGGGACAATTTTGTTAGGATGTTGTTGAAACATATCCACAAATCTAATACTGATTTATCTAAATATCGAAACATGAAATCGCTGTATGCAAAATTTAGAAATCATCAAAATAAGCATACAACAAAATAAGCAACATTACGTGTCTATACTTCCTATAAACATTACGCAGTGGACTATTGCCGTAAGTGTATAATTCATTATTAACAGTCATTATTTAAAGGGTAGTGACATGAGTGGAACACTTGAAAATACATCAAGAAAAAAAATGAGTTGAAATTGTAACAATATATACGCCAACTGGTGTTGATCTCCCAGCTGGAAGGATTTGTTTTAAATCTATTTACTTTAGAATCAAGCATGAATATACCAGTATCTAACTTCTTTCGAGCCCCGATAGAAATAAATTTATAAAACTACACACCAGATTTCCCTGCCACAACATATATTTATGGTAATTCTTTTAGAATGAGTCAACGTTTGACCACAAGATTTTCACAGCAGAATCCTTGAATGGTTTATTTGATTCTATAAATAGTTTTACCCCAAGTTACGACTTCCAATTATGCTATTTAAGTACAACAACTACCCTTTTTAAAGTTGTTTACATGATATTATGGAAGAAGACATATTTTTGTACATGACAATCCCATTACAGAACAGCAACTGCTCCATGTGACCTACGGTAAACGTAACTTTGAATTATATTTCATCTGTTACAAAGCCACTTGATTTTTGCGTAAATTCTTATTCTTGAAAATAATCCTGAAATGACATGTCATGTGATGAATCTTTCAGTAAATTGGCAGCTCCAGGTGTGCATAAAATTAGTAGAAATTAAACCTTTTGAGCGACAAAACGACAGATAGTGTAAATATGCAAAATAATGAATTGTTTAACTTTTAAATGTCTACATTATGTCATGTGGCTAGCCCCGATTAACAAGAAATATAGCTAAAACTTTTGTGTATGATTCCACCATATTAATATAGCCTACATAAGTTTTGTATGTTAAACTTCCTAACATTTTTGTGTGTTTGTCAACTACATTATACGTTTGTAAATTGTGTATTTACTTTTCACTGCACATGTGGTAAACAAATTCAATTCAATGCAATTTGACTACTCTAGTTTCAATATTTGGCAAAAATGTATGCCTATTAAAAAGAATATATTCTCGTTTGTACGTGTAAAAAAAATAAACAAATATGTCAAATAATGCCCTTCGTACAGTCTACTCCTTTACCCCAAGACAGTGATGACTGTTTCAAGTGCAAACAGTAAAAGGAATTCTTAATATTGAGCTTAGTTTAGTAACGTCACTTCAGTAACTCCATATTGTAGTTTGTCATATTATACTTACGTGTAGCTAACGGAAAATGTTCCATCATTATACATGTACAGTGCATCCCAATAAAAAAGAAATCCGTTTTATCAGTGAGATGTCTTCAATGCCACGCAAAAGTAAATCAAAACTCTATACTTTATTATCATTCGGTTTTAGTCTGAAATGTATTCATTAAAAGCTCAAACGTGACCGCATTGTTCGAGCAATGAAAAATATTCTTGCATTGCTAGAAAGCTTAGAAAAAAAAGGAAAAATGAAAGGATTTACTAAAGGTATGTTTCACGGGGCACATTCCACGAAGGACGCGAGGCTACTATGTGTATACTAAATTTACTTAAAATTGTAAGAGCCCCGTCAGGGGCGAAAATTTTGCATTGTTTTCAGTTATGAAATTGACAATTTTTAGACAAGAAAAGTGTCTTTATTGTTCATTTTGGTCTTTAAATAATACACCTATCAATTGTAAGACGCACCCCTCGACCCCCCCGGGAATGGTTCGTCATGGGTGGTCATTATACCCAACAAATAATGACGCAGGGTACCGTCATTGCAGCATTTGGTCGCGTCAGCAAGCATGTGAATGGGGTGCGTAGTTTGTATACGTGTTAAATAGACGCTAGGCAACAGTCCATTGTACAGAAAATGGTCTCCGTCATAGTCAGACACACAGGTCGTCATGGTATAATGAAGAATCGACTCACGTTTAACCGAGTGAACGAACCATTTCCGGGGGTCGAGGGGTGCGTGCTTACAATGATAGTGATAATGATTAATTATTAGTTGGACGATGTTCAGGGGGCAACACTTGGGGGCAAAAATCGTTTTACCGCCCACCTTTGATCATAAGATTTTATTGGGGGCATTGCCCCCATCTGCCGCGCCCCACCCCTGGAGGGTGAGGGGGGTGGGATGAGGGAGGGTGGGGGGAGGTGAGGTGGTGGGGGATGGGCCTCCGGCCGGCGCCCCGAGTAGGTGGCCGCGTTCCGGCGCCCGTGTCCTAACATTTTTTAAAACATTTTTATTGCCAGCTATACTATGCCGTTTGAACAATTGTGTTTTTTATTTTCACTGCAAATTCAATCAATTTGATTACTCTTGTTTCTAGATTTTCGGCAAAATGTCTGGTAAAACGATATTTCTCGTTTGTACGTGTGAATGAATGAATAAATCAAATAAACACAATTAAAAACAAAATGCTCTCGTACAGTCCTAGCTTTACTACAAAATAGTGATGATGCGTTTTTAAACTGCCAAACATAATGTGAAAAACTCAGGGAAAAATAAAATGTAATGTGTTAAAATCTTACACGTGCAAGATGTTCACAGTTGTCTCGTGTCATTAATATTGGCCGTATATAAGAGAAGATCTTGAGAGTGTGAAAGCGCACACACTAGTGTAGCACGTGCTTTAAGACATGTGTTTGTAGTTGTGTGTGTGGGGTGTGTGGGTGTGTTGGTGTGCTGTTTTTGTGTTAGTGGTTGGTTGTGTGTGTGTGTGTGTGTGTGTGTGTGTGTGTGTGTGTGTGTGTGTGTGTGTGTGTGTGTGTGTGTGTGTGTGTGTGTGTGTGTGTGTGTGTGTGTGTGTGTGTGTGTGTGTGTGTGTGTATTTCTAACGTGATTCGATATTAATATAAGTGTAATGGTTATGTTTGTATTCCGTGCTCTTTCGGATATTTTCGGCTGGAAAACAAACCTGTAGAAATATGAAATGTCAATATCCAAAGTCCTTTCAATGGAATATGCAATGCGTGGTGTCCATGTTTGGAGTCGTTTTGGAGGCATTTAGCATTTTAGAATGTACCAACATTATATATTTTTATTCAATATCTATTCATGAGGGTTTTTCTTCTCACTATAAACTTTTTGGGGATGGTGGCACTAAATCTATCTGTCCATCTATTTATCACTCACAGTAACTCACTCACTCACTCAATCTATCTATCTATCTATCTATCTATCTATCTATCTACGCTGTTGGTCATAAAGGTGGAATAATATATTTTTGAATAAAAATCGACAGTTTTGTTGGTATTTGAAAGGCTACGCGTAGACAAAATGGTAATTGAGTGATTACATAATGTTTCCCCATTACACAGGTGACATAACATGAGAAATTTGGATTACGTAATATATTCTTTTGTTGTAGACTATAAAAGCCTATGCATATGATATTCTGTCCCTTTCCCTGATTTAGCACTGTATATAAGAAGGTTGCATTTTTTTCGAGTTCCTTGTACCGTTTGAAATAAAAATCGGTAGAGACGTTCCCTGGACTATGCCTGGTCCAACGGCAACGCAACACGCGGAGAGAGTGGTAGCACTGCGACATGGAGGCTACAGAGCAGACCTGATATCGCAGAGTTCCTAGGGATATTACAGAGTGCAGTCTCCTAAGATCCTGAAGACGTAACGTGAAGGCTGGGAATGTGCGGCCGACGGAAATGCAACGAGGACGGTCCAGATTGACCACAAGAAGAGAATGATCGCCAACTGTTGAATTCAGCCGCAGAAGACCGAAAATCTGCCCACGATACGTCTTCGTCGCTTGTGGAGGAGATACTCATGGGATCACCGTTCCGTCAACAGCT
>JZLH01S0077271.1:0-10907 GCA_001188425.1 Eucidaris tribuloides | reverse complement strand
AATTCCGTTAGCAACCCTTTCGAACCAGACGCAGCAGCTTTTCGCACCGGAATGCGGTAGTGACCCGCAAGTGATGCAGTTACAGTGGTCTCTCTCCCAGCACAGCACCTGTTCCTGGCAGTGATGCTGCTAGAGTATATCCCCCAGTGCGGACAAAACGTGCCGCCTCTGTTCTGTACGCCTCAGTTTATCTATCAAGATCTGCATGTCGGGATCCCAAGGACTAGTTGAAAGGAGTCAAGTTTGGTTTCTATGAATAGTCTTGTATGTCATTTCCTTAAACTCTCCTTGCACACAGTCATGTAATATTCCGTCTCAAAAAACCCATTTCTATTTGCCTCAGTGCACGTTCTTGACGCAAATCAAAATGTCTTAGAGGAGAAACGTGATATTTTTTTAAGAATTTTGAGTTCCAATACTTTTGTTGTTTTATGTAATCTACGACATGTCTAAAAGTATTATAACGATGGTCTGTTTCATATTACAAACTCCACATCTCCTGGATGTCGAAACTTTTGAGCAGTGTAATGTTTCCCGGTCTACGCTCGCCAAGTAACATGTCAATTAAGAATCACTTCAAATATTCTAGGGCAGGTCGATGTGATGATCCTTGATTAATGTGTATGTTTAACGTATATCGGTAAAAATATCAGCTGTGTTTCAGACGCATTCGAACGCGATGCCAATAACATTGAGTAGTTCTACATTGCGCGCAGCGGTTCTTCAGACGCGTTGGTATTAACATGTAAGTCAGGCCTCTTCATTTCCCCCGTTATAAAGCAATGCGATGGATCTAGCAGAACTCACAGTATTCCATTATAAAGTAAATTCATGTTACTTTATCCTTTATGCTAATAAATTAACAGGGTAGCAGGCCAAAACGGAATACCCTTTAGGGGTTGAAGCCCAGAGGCACAGAAGAGGTGGATCGCTTGAATATACGAAATGTAAGGAATGCTCCAAGGCAAGACTTGATTAATGAAGTTGTATTGCGTAATCAAAATAAACAAACCGGTGACCAAGCTCTGATCACTTATACAATCCTGTATGAGAAACCCTACAAATCTGTAAGGTGCTGGCCGCATACCAGGACAGCCTGTCTGATGTGTCGGCAATGCGTTCAGGTTGCCCTCACCATTCGTCTCATCCTTTGACAGCGTCTTTCCACATCTGTCCATCATCTATGTCATAGTAATGACATGATCTTCTCATTTTCTCCCTCACGCTCATTTCTTCATCACTTTCTAACTAATATAATAATTGTATAGATGAGAAAATGAACAAAAATAATTAAAGTATGAAATGTTCATCTCATCCTACAACCAACACACAGACAGGGAGACACACAAACACAGGCAGGAACTCAGATGCCAAACAGAAAACACCAACTTGTGAGCAAGAAGTCTGGTAGTACTCTGATTTATTAATTGACCAATCAGGGTTGCCTATGCCCTAGTCGAATGGTGTTAAAACAAACATAAGATTCATATATTAAAATAAACATAGATGAACAATAAAAGTAAAGGCCAAAGAGGCGAAAATAAAATGACAAGAACCAACTTCATATTATAACAAACCAAAAGAAAGATCAGATTGGGATGGTAAAGACTGGGTATACATAATAATGAATGTTAGATACAGAGAGGCTCAGGTGTGGGGATGAATTGCAGTCACGCCTGATGAATTATGCGAAATCATGGGAGTGAGGTGACAGGTGACTTGACATGAGGAATGATGATGATTAGATGTAACCAAAATAGCTGACAAACAAAAGTTCCAAACATAACATAACTGAATAATCAAACTGAATTAAACGGAAATATAGAAACGTAAAATACAAGTTAACACAATAATATTAACTATAACTTTATGAGCACAAGAGACTATTCAAATATATTTGAATGTACTGCAAGAGCTCATGACGTGCCTTAGTCCATACACTACGTACTACATAAATATAAATATATACAGTACATATTTGCTGCAATTTTTCAAACTTATTCAAATGCACATTGAAAATCATAATAAATCATTGGAGTTTTCGATTTTAGTACCACCAATTTAAAACTCTCCCAGCTCCACCGCGGCTGAGGCCGGCGGCCCCAGTTGCACGCACTTCACAGGAGCTCTAGCGTTCGAGGGAGTAGGCCCCAGCACAGGAAGCTCAATGTAAATAATTGTGTGGTTAACAAACAATTAACACAACAGATTTTATATTATTTTACATTACATAAGATTTCGAATTGATGAATAAACTGTGTTACCGGTATTTCAAGTCTGTGCAATTAGCTTATGAAAAAGTATGTATTACACAGTGCTGAAATAACAATGTTTTAATGTGTTTCTTTAATGTCTGAGCTGACGTAGATGATGGCAAACAAATGTTCTTTAATTTTAGATGTCAGATTCGCCGTACTCGCGGTGGAATAGAGACAGATAACATGCCTTGTGCATATTTTGATGCGTTGTCAGTGATGACAAAGTCTGCTCAATGTTTGCTCATTCATAACATCCCCACATGCCTGTCAGATGTGTCGCCGCGTGTGTTTCCCTGCTGGATCCTCTCACAGCTTAGTTAGCAAATGATATTTTATTGAACTCATCGTCGCCAGCAAAGGCTGAATTGCATGATTTTCAATATATACAAGATAAAATGGCAAGTACATGTATGACATATGAAAAAAGGTCAAGCATAAAACACAACACATAAATTGAATATTAAACCATAATATAATACCTGAACAGAATGAAATAAAAACGATAAATATTACTTAAATTATACATATTCATACTGCTAATAACACAAATTATGACATAATATAAGAAACTTTTGGACAAAAAGATGATTTCACTAAGTTTTTGTACTTAGCTACTTTGTCAACATATATGCCGATTTTTGTTGATGGGATGATTACTTGATTTAATCGTGATTAAAATCAATTCTATTTGATCTTATTCGATTTCAAAATCCCTGACTTTTATACAAAATGAATGAAAAACATGCAGTGATTCAAATTGCCATTGATTTAAATTTGCAACCTGTTTAGACCAAAAAGTCTTTGGAAGATTTATATTAGATGAAAAGAAACGTGTATATGGCTAAATTTGTTAAAATTCAGGTTTCTAGTGATGAAATGGATTTGAAAAATCTGAGTTGCGCTCCTCTGCTATCTTCTTCATTATGCTGCTTCAGTAATGCCCCAGCGTAACCACGCATCTTCCTCTCACTCCGGATCATCTGTTGTGGTGGTCACACTATCAACTTTCCACTTCAGCTTCTCAGTAATCAAAGGTCTTGACGCAGAGCACCATTCTCTGGAATTTTGGTCGGTGGTGATTGTTGATCTCGCCGATGCGAGTGTTATCTGTGTTTAATGCAGGTCACACGGCCTGTCTATCAACTAGATCATCCTGTCAGGGTACATGTAATGGTTGGGCCTGGTGGTGTCAAGCGTTTATCATCTTTACAATAGTTATAAACTAAACGATGTGTATAACATAATGAGAATAACCTTAGGTCGGGTGGATGTTAAAGTCAAAAATGTCTGGAGGACAAGCTGTCTTACAACAGTTTCGTACTCAAATGATAAAGGAAATCGCATAGTACTGCCTTCATTCTACTCAAACAATGAGTGCTTTTTATAAATAGTGTCTTGTGCAAACATGTTTAGGATTTTTACAAAGTTTATAATTATGCGTGAGCTTAGAGTGGGTCGACGAATCAAAAATGGTCTCGAGGAGAATGTGATATTTTTAATTTTATGTCTAATACTTTTCATTGTTTTTATGTAGATCTACGTGTACAACATATTCAAAAAGGGTAATGATGAACATTTACTGTTTTATTTACAAACTCCACATATTGCTCGATGTCAAAACTTGGCAGCGTTAATGTTTCCCAGTTGTACGTCTGCCAAGTAACAATCGACTTAAGAATCGACTCGGATCGATCCTTTGTTGTTTACGTGTTTAGTATATTGTAAACATATCATCCGTGTTCAGATCGATGCCCACCGCGATTTGCCATATAACATCTGTAGGTTTACATGGTGGCAGGGTTCTCAGTACGCCGTTCGGTGTTAAATATGTACAATCAATTCTAGGGTCTATGAAGGGCCAGATTAGCTCAGTAAGTCAGCCGTCGATTGCATATATCGTCGTCGCGCTTGCAGAGATGTCGTTAGCAATCTTGCGTAATGGCAGAATGTCGTTAGCAAAGCTGTCTCTAAGCCGGTAATGTCGTTAACAGTAAATTGTCTCTAACTGACAAAAACACGCTTATTTCCATATTTCTGCGAATCATACTGTATAAAAAGGCACCTAAAAGATCACAATATTTTGATTCATGTGAAATAAGCCAATGGTTGTAACGTTACAAGCAATTTAACTGTCAACGACATTCTGCTTTGAACACTTGCTAACGAAAACCATTCTGCCATGCGCACGATTGCTAACGACATTCTGCGCATGCGCACGCGAGTATAACTTGTAGTACAGGTTCGCCTCGCGTTATACGGCGATTCGTTAACCGGCTTCTTCCATTATCCGCGACAATGGAACTTATCATTTCATTGCCTCGTAATTGAATACACCTTTATCAACAAAGTGTACAGCAGAACTGGCTGAGGTATTTGGGGAAAAGTAAAACAAAGTAACTCATGTGTGTGGTCTGCTGGCAATTTGCACATGGTGTGGTGGGTTATAATTGTATAAAACATAAGCCATGTAAAAAAACTCCCCCCTATACTGTGTGTGTACATTATCTCTCTTATCCGGCCATATCACTTATCCGGATGACTGCTGGTCCCAACATCGCCGGTAAACCGAGGCCGAACTGTAGTTTACACGGCGGCAGGGTTCTTCAGACGCGTTGGTGCTAATATTTACATCAATGCTGGGTCTATGAAGGGCAGACTTAGCTAGTAAGTCGGCCTCTTCATTCCCCCGTATAAGGCAATGCAATGGAATCCAGCTGAAGTTCACAGTGATTCCATTATAAGCAGGGTTCCCCGCCTATCAGGGATATCAGGGAAAATTATTTAATTTTTCCAGTCAGGGAAAAGTCAGGGAATTTGATAAAAATGCCTCAAATCAGGGAAATGTCAGGGAATTTTGATTGGCCCAAAAATCGAAAGTAGTCAGTGTTTTATACAGCAAATAGTTCACTGCAACAACATAGAAAACATGTGAAACTGGAAATGAGTTGAAATAATTATCATGGAATTTTAAGACTTCATCAGGGAAAAATCAGGGAATTTTGTTTTCTTGAAATGCTTGGAATCCTGATAAAGTAGTTCATGCACTTTATGTAATAAATTACAGGCCAGCAGTCACAAAACACATAGTTGAAGCCTGAACACAAAAGACATACATGTAGTTGAATATACAAACTGAGGAATGCTTCAGCAAACTGAATTAATGAAGTTGTTTTGGTAATCAAAATAAACAAACTGCTGATCAAACTACAATCCTGTACAAGGAAACCACTACAAGCTGTAGGGTGTGAGCAAAACAGGACCAGCCTGTCTGGGTGTCGGCAATTGTTGTTCAGGGTTGCCCTCACCATTTCCAGCTAATCATTTGGAAGGTCTTCCCACATCTGTCCATCATCTATGTCAGTAATGGCATTATCATCCTCATCTTCTCCCTCACTGCTCATTTCTTCATCGCCATCTAACTAATAATAATAATGTAAGGATGGCAAATGAACAAAAATAAAAATGCAAAATGTTCAGCTCAATCCTTCAACAAACACAGCACAGGGAGACACACAAACACAGCAGGAGCTCAGGACGCCAAAAGAAAACACGACTTGTTGAGAAGAAGTCTGGTAGTGCTCTGATTTATTAATTGAACAATCAGGGCTGCTTGGCCCTGTCAGAATAATTAATACAAACATAAATATTCATATATTAAAATAAACGTAGATGAACCAATAAAAGTAAAGGCAAAGGAGGGACCAACTAAAATGAAATAACCCAATTCATAAAACGAACCAATAAGAAAAGGTAAGATGGGGATGGTAAAGACCTGGGGGTGATTACATAAGAATGAATGTAGAAGAGAAGACTCTGGTGTGGGGATGAAATGCATGGTCACACCTGATATGGAAATCATGGAGTGGAGGTGACAGGTGACATGGCATGAGGAATGAGGTGATGGATGGTAACCAAAAAAGCTGACAAACAAAATTCCAAACTAACATAACTGAATATCAAACTGAATTAAAGGGAAATAATAGAAACATAAAATACCAGTAACAAAATAACAACCCTACAATGATAATAATATAAACTTTATAAAGTGCAAGAAACTATTCAAATATATTCTAATGCACTGCAAGCGCTCCCGATGTGCTTGGTCCATACACTACGGTAATTACATAAATAATAATACATACATATTGTGCAATTTTCCAACATATTCAAATGCACATTGAAAAATCATTTAAGTTTGTGATTTTAGTACCACCCATCGAAACTCCCAGCTCCACCCGGGTGAGGTCTGGTGGCCTCCTGCCGCCCCGTTCACTGACAATTTTAGGGACACGCTCAGTCGGCTTGGTACTCACAGGAGCTCTAGTGTTCGAGGCCACCAGGCTTACACAGGTAGCCCATGAGAATAATGGGTGGTTACAAAATAAACACAACCGATTTTATATTATTTACATTACATAAGATTTCTAATAATGAATAACTGCATCATTTTCAACAATTAGTACAGTGCTAAAATAATAATGTTTTAATGTGTTTCTTTAATGTCTGAGCTGACTGTAGATTATGCAAACAAATGTTTCTTTAATTTAGATGTCAGATTCGCCGTACTCGGGTGGGATAGAGACAGTAAATGCCTTGTGCATATTTGATGCGTTGTCAGTGATGACAAAGTCTGTCAATGTTGTGCTCCTTCATAACATCCCCACATGCCTTGCAGATGTGCTCGCCGGTGTGTTTCCCTGTGATCCTCTCACAGCTAAGTTAAAAATGATGAAAATCTGAGGTTGCGCTCCTCGGCATCTTGCCCCATTATGTGCTCAGTAATGCCCAGGTAGCCATGCATCTTCCTGTCACTCCAGATATCTGTTGTGGTGGTCACACTATCAACTCCCTTCAGCTTCTCAGTAATCTAGGTCTTGATGCGGACCACATTCTCTGGAATTTTGGTGGTGGTGATTGTTGATCTCGCTTTGATGGGAGTGTAGCTCTAGTTGCAGGTTGCAAGGAATATGGGTTCTCAGTCGTGCATAGTGGCAAGGCACACCCCACAATCCAATCATTCCCCAAAGAATCACTGATGGTAATTTGGCGGGGATCAGTTCTAGCGTACTCCTCCTGTGATGCATTGCTTGCAACTGTTGGTCTGATTTGAGCATTGATGTGGTTTTCTTTTTTTTTCAACATTCAAGATTCAAGTTTATTTACTCGTTTGACAAATATACATTTAAAAAGTACATTTAACAAGCAATGACATATACAAATATAAAAGGACACAAAAGCATAGTGAATAAAAGAACAATGATATTGTGGATAAATTCGCGAAATGAGTGGGTATCAAATTAAAGATTACATAAATCTTGGTAAGCTTGATCCCATATATAATAGTAAATTAAAAACTAAAAAAATGTACGTAATTAAACAACAGAAACAGCTGACATTCATATGAGACCAATACAGATGAACGGTAAGGATCATACCACCCCCTTCCCTAGCCCAGGGGACATCAGAAGCATTCATAACAGTCTAGAGGAATTGCATTTGATATGTCGTAGACGATATTTACATAATAAGTCAATCACTACACAATAACAGTTCTCTATAAATTCTTTTAAATGTTTTCAAAGATGTGATATCTTTCAGTGAAGCTGGTAAGGAATTCCAAAGTTTAGGACCAGAGAAATAAACAGATTTTTGTGACAACGTTGTTCGTGTGCAAGGAATATGTAAGTCACGTAATTGGCATGTGAAGTGAGTGTGTGCTGGCATTAAATGAAAAGTATCTCAATCAAGAATTGGGCAGCAAGCCCTTATGGCAAGAAAACATTAGAGTAGTGAGATTTAATTTATACAAGTTATACACAATGATTTTCAAGTTTATAAAGAAATTAGCTGTTGATTAATTGTAATCTTAAGTGTTACTTCTTGTCTATTTACTCACTTTGTATAGGTCGTATTCCAGCTGCCTCTTTGTATCAAGAGAACAAAATAAACAAACAAGAATGATCGAATTTAAATTTCTGATGTTTTCGAAAAGGACATCTTTCGTCTGTCCTTAAAAAGTCTGATTTTGAATAAAATAAAATTAACCATGTTTTTGTGAGAAAATTTTGCCAAGTTTGATCTTCACTTCCTAAGATTAACCATTATATACCCCTAAATTATCTAACATCTTTAAGTCCTCGAAGAATATTTTTTGGATCCTGTCCTATCCTTGTAGCAATTTTGAAGTGTTGGCAAATACCATTTCAAAACCTAAAATCCAATAGAAAAACAAGTGGGATTTGAAAAATTTCTTTAGGGGAGGGCACTGTCAATCCTACCCCCCCCCCCTGCTGCGTACAACCATGATCTACTTCCAGATGAGTCTCTCAATCTTTGTGGGTTTTGTCCCGTGGGATACATCCTGAGACATTGGAATAAAGTGATTGATGTCATTTTGGGTGATAGGTATATATTTAAAAAGTTCTCTTACTCTTGGCATATGAAAACTTTCATAATTTGGCACCATTATGTCTCACCGAATTACTTGTTAAATATCAATGTGAGAAATCTAAGATCTGGCCGGAAGGATTTATTTGTTGTACCCGCAGTCTTCACAAAAACATATGGTGAACACAGCTGTTCTCATGCAGCTTATGTCTTGTGGAATGAGCTCTCTAGTAACTTCAAAAGTATTAACACTGTTGAAAAATTCAAGTCTGCTCTAAAAATTCATCTTTTTTAGTTTAGTTTTAATTGGAAGCATTCCATTAGTACAGTAATTTTCTATTTTCTACTTACATTCTTTTCCTTGCTTCCTTCTCGGTGCTTAGGGACATTTTCATTTGATGTGTTATGCACTATATAAAAGCTGTGTATTACTATGATTGTTATTCATCCTTCCCATTATTATTAGGATCTGGTGTCACTACTTCAACCAGCTGATGTCATTGAAGATCTCCATATGGGAGTGAAGACAGATTGGACCCTGAGAGAACTTGGGCTAGTAGGAGCAGAACAAGGTAGGATGAAAACCTGGTATCCAATCCACTCCAAGGCAGTGTAGGAAATACACAGGGACTGAGCATGACTTTACCCCCCCCCCCCCCCCAATTAACAAAATAGCCCCCTAAAATCACAAAATAGCTCTCAATTACCCCCATAGGATTCAATGTATAGCATACTGGCATTACTAAACCAGGCTTTAAAGTAGCCTTCCATAATGGAAATTGATTTTGGCCTACTTTTGTGGGTTTTGAGCTGTGTGGTCATATATGCAGAATTTTTATAATTTTTTTTTAGTAAGGTAGAGCGGGCCAGAATATGTACATGTTCGAAATGGGCCGTGGTGTTGAAAAATATGTTGTATAATATATTTAAGTTGCCAAAAGATATATTGATGAATTCTATAATTTTCGTGTGATTACCTCATTTACTATAAATCAAACTATTTCAAAACCTATAATCCAAGAGAAAAAAGAAGTGGGATTTGAAAATTTCTGAAGCTCCACAATGTTAGCCTGTGTCTTTAAAGATTGTGTCAGGGATGTGCAAGTCCATTACTTCCCTTCATTATCAATACCAAACGGTAGTTTAGTACTTACAAATGGTGTGTTGAAAGTTTGAGATCCATACGTCATGAATTTGTTGTTTTATGAGAAAAACTAATAACGACATGTTACCAAAATGTTGTTCTTTCCGTGAGTTTCAATTTTGCTCAAACTGCGAATCGCGGTTATGTGCATCGTTGCAAGACCAGCGGAACGCACTGATTGGTTAAACGGCTAACCTCCGCATGACCTTTGGCTAACGGCTGATCGGACAATTTTGGAACGTCACGTGCACGTTTGACGTCGCAGATTTTTTGAAAAGGCTTCTGAGTAATTTGAAAAAGGATGAAGTTTATCAGTCCAGATTTTCACCAAAACTCGATATTTTATTCCAAGTCTCTATGAGAGGTGTTTACTTATATTAATCTTCACATTGGATATGATTTCAGCTGATTTCATTCATTTAGATGTTTTTTGACGTGCAAATCAATGACACAATCTTTAAGATGCAGCATGCCTAGGAGGTTTAAAAAACCCAACTCAAATTTGAGAATTATGTCACTTTCATCCTTTTACCAAAATAAGGCAGTTATGGCACATTATATTTAGATTGACAGAGGTGTTTGTTTTCTTTCCCCGCCCCCCCCCCCAAAAAAAAAACTTAAATGACTTCAAATTTCTTCTTCCATCGTCAGAATCTACTGTCTCTCAAGACATACAGGCTCTTCAGGAATGTCTTCATCTTGTGGCTGCATCCCTGAGTCCGGCTGAGATGAGGGGGTTTGATGACCGGCTGCTACAGCTGGAGAGGCCGATAGACCTGGCCGAGGACCTGGCTGGGGGTCTGATGACCAGGGAAAGGTGAGATACTGTCTGTCAATCAATCAATCAATCAATCAATCAATCAATCAATCAATCAATCAATCAATCAATCAATCAATCAATCAATCAATCAGTCAGTCAATCTATCAAACAATCAGTTCAGGTTTATTATTAAATTCATGTCTCTAAATGGGCTTGTCATTGAATGAAACCTAGAATCATGGAATCCTCATACTTTAGGAGCAGTTCAGAGTCTGGAAAAAGTTCAAAGAGCTGCAGCCAGATTTGTCCACCAGGACTATCGAAGAAGTACTTCTCCTACACAACTTGTCAGCAAACT
>JZLH01S0077253.1:2862-20553 GCA_001188425.1 Eucidaris tribuloides | reverse complement strand
ACAAATATTTGCAGTACCTGTACTTTATTTAATGCACTATGGTCTGTCATAATGCATTAAAAAAAAAAACTGTTAACGATATTATGAGCCATTTTTAGTGTCAACAAGACCATTTTTCTGATGAGGAGATACATTTTAACGCAGTTGTTAGATTCAATGTCTGCAGGGTGAAATTGTAATGCGATCAAAGATTCTCCTGACGATGTCCAGAGCATTCTCACCGGAAACGTGGAGGGTTTTTGTATCCTGTACAGGGTGGCCCAGAAAGAATGCTACGAGTATGATCGCTAATTTCTTCACCATTATCGGCAAAATGTCATTAATTTTTATTTCGTTAGTTAGAACATTCTTTTTCCAATAACATGATACCAAGATCATTGATTTTGATTGAGGCGTTTTGATTCTAGGGCCATTTTTCGGAGGCAATGCAATTTCCCAAATTTGCCAATTTTTCAACAGCGGCGGTCATCGGAACGTCGAGATATTCTGGAGTCTCAGTTTGCCATACCGGACAAACCGCGATGACAAAGGGCTGGAATGTCCTCTCTTTCATAAGGAAGACGATGCGAGCTATGTCTCCATTGTCATCGCGGTTTGTCCGGTATGGCAAGCCGAGACGCCAGAATATCTCGGCGTTCCGATGACCGCCGCTGTTGAAAAATTGGCAAATTTGGGAAATTGCATTGCCTCCTAAAAATGGCCCTAGAATCAAAACGCCTTACTCAGAATCAATGATCTTGGTATCATTTTATTGGAAAAAGAATGTTCTAACCAATGAAATAAAAATTAATGACATGTTGCCGATAATGATAAAGAAATTAGCAATCATACTCGTAGCATTCTTTCTGGGCCACCCTGTATAGTTATACCAAAAATCTATGAACAAATTACAGTTGGTTTGTACATTCAATGTCATCATGTAACACAAAATAACCAACTTAGACGAAAACATTTTTGACATATTTTACAGATTAAACTGATTTCTGAGCAGTCACCCATGACCGAGTATTAATCACCCATATAACCGTATGAAAGGTAAATAATTGTTATGATTGCCATCATAACAATTTTAAAAAGAAAGGCGTGCAATATAATTACGACAATCTTTCTCTCAAAATCGATTCAACTTGTTTAAAGTTCCATGAATCAGTAACATTTTTAGGTGTAGTATTAAATTGCAATCTATGTTGGAATGATCATATTAATTTAGTTCGTCTTAGTGTTTCACGTTTTATTGGAATTTTGAACCGACTGAAATATGAATTACCCTCTTATGTATTGTTTAATCTTTATAATGCCCATATTTTATCCCACATTTCATATTGCAATTCAATTTGGGGAAATACGCATTCTTGCCACCTACAAAAATTGACTATACTTCAAAAGAAAGCAATTCGTATCTGTACGAAATCAGATTTTAATGCACCAACATCTCAATTATTTAAATCATTATGCACGCCAAAATTGCAAGATATTAATAAAATTCAAATTGCTTCAATTATGCAACGTTACTACACAAAAACTCTGTCTCCATATCTAATGAACATGTTTTCAATCAATGCCAATATTCATAGTTATAATACAAGATCAATCAATAAAATTCATCGTTGGACATATTTGAATGATAGGTCAAAATATTCATTACGCCATACTGGCCCAGCTTTATGGAATAGTCTGAATTTGAGAAAATTAAATATACAATTCAATAATATATTTAAAAGGCAATTTAAAAAAGAATTGATATCTACCTACTGACTTTTTTACTTATATTTATTTTCCATGCTTTGTTGAATTAGTCTTTCATCTAATTTGTTGTGCGTGTGTGTGCGTGCGTGCGTGTGTGTGTGTTTTAATTATGTCATTTATGGTTACATTTGACTGCAATATTGGTACACTATCACAACTAAAGCTACAGCTATAATATCAAACAACAGCCGTTCAATAATTTCGGGTATGTGCAATTTAACAAGCCTTTTCTAGGGCTTTCTACGTACACACCCTTTTCCATTCATTTTTTCAATAATTATTTTGTTTAAAATGCAATGTACATCTGTACCAACAATTTTAGTTGTATCTCTGTTTTGTCAACATGTGTAATTTTGTTCTGTATTGCCTGTTTCTTGTCTATGTATCTTTTTTAATGAATTGGAAATAAAGATTGAATTTTGAATTTTGAATTTTGATTCTCTGCTATCAGTTTTATGATATCCTTTCTTGATTTTAAGATACTGTGTGTACGTGCCCATGTGTGTGTGTGTGTGTGTGTGTGTGTGTGTGTGTCGTCTCGTGTGTGTGTGTGTGTGTGTGTGTGTGTGTGTGTGTGTGTGTGTGTGTGTGTCGTGTCGTCGTCGTGTGTGTGTGTGTGTGTGTGTGTGTGTGTGTGTGTGTGTGTGTGTGTGTGTGTGTGTGTGTGTGTGTGTGTGTGTGTGTGTGTGTGTGTGTGTGTGTGTGTGTATTTTGGCTCGTGTTCTATACATGTAGTGTTGTTATAGGCGGGTCACCCAGTTCCGAGGCCAAGGCCGCCCTACAGCTAGTCTGGCTTCCAGACGCAAGAGCTTATCCTACTTCCTAGAGAAATTAGGCCTACTATCATCAGTTAACTGTCTTGAACTAAGACTAGTTTTCTGAGGACTGCCGTCGCATATAGTGGCGGGTACTTTGCACCCCGCACTGCTACTCGGAGGGAGAAAAAGTGAATGCATGGTCTGGAATCGAGACTACCCTAAAGCACAACCTGTCCATATTTGTTGAGATTATTCGGACCGACCGAGGCCGAGGACAACTTAGCGTCAAGATTGGCCTCGTTATCTTGTCAAAATCACGACCTCTTCCCCTCTTCCTCCTTGCTATACAAATTAAAGACACTGTACAGTGTGTCCCAGAAAAAAGGAAACCGAGATTGATGAAGATAGTTTTATATCTTAATAACAAATGTGAAAAGAAAATCGTACATGGTTGGGAAGCATATTTTCTCTCCTTTAGTTCGATACCGGCCACAAAGATTCCCATTCACGCATGGCTGAGCAAAGACAATAAGAAGGGACACAGTCATGAAATCATTTGCACGAGCAAATTTGAAATTCACACTGTCATGCTCTAATGAATTTAGAATATCTTCGACATTGAAGGACATCATTGAAAAGCCGATTTTATCTTCTTTCATATGATACCACTATTTGTGAAAAAATAAGCGGTGCATCAGTGAGAAAAGACAATTTGAAAAGATGCTTGTTTTCAGAAATGTTCCAAAGTGCATTCATTAACCCTGTTTTCTGGATTTGGCAGCCGACACCCAAGAAGTTACCCTGCGAACATGATTGTTGTGTTCCGAGCAAGATATTGTGTGAAGTCAGCCGTGCGTGAACCTTTTTGTTCAGCTTGCTTCTAACATGTCTAATAGCTCAAAATGTACTCCTTCTAAAAATCACGGCTAAAACAGGCATGTTTTAATTTTGCTTGTTCTCCGGCATACATTATTCATTTTTTACGCATGAGGTATCTGATAAAAGAAGAAATTGTGAATTTTTTATGTCATGCTTTTGTTTTTCAAAAATAAGTACATGTACTACCATGAAAATGCACGTAAAGATGAAATATGTGCGTGCAAATGAAATTTTAGTAGCACCAATATCCATTGTGTTAATTCAATAATGCGTGAACGGTGAAATATAATTTATGTATCAAATGAAAGAGGAGGAACAGAGCTTTACAGTCATACCTATTTCAGTGAAGAAATTATTCATAATGATTGAATATTTTTGCCATGAAATCCGGTTTCCTTTTTTTCTGGGACACACTGTATAACATTGTGGAAGCTCCATTAAAAGAAAAACTGTCGAACTGTGTCATCTGACATATCTGACAGTGTTTGAATGAACGAATGAACATTCTAGGGCACAAAACTTCAGATAGTTATGTTGTCACTCGTAAAATATCTACACATAAATATCGGCACATGAATTATTGTCAGCTGATGAAATTCTGAAAACACAGCAGTCTATGGTGTAAAAGTGGAATGGCCGATGAATGATTTTCACTTTTTAAAACCACATAAATGATCGTATTGAACTGCAGTTTGTTTCAGGGCTTCATTTTTAGACCTTATCAGAGACACTAGTAGCATGGGGAATCGTGTAGTTCGGATTTTTTTACTCAAAACATTGTTATACGACGCCATTAACAGCCTACATGACTTCATCGTCATTTTAAAGACGTATTCAATACAGCCTCAAGTTATTTTACACAATGTCACGGGATTAAACATTTGAAAATATGGTACTGTACTCCAAGTTATTGCGAAACATTTTCGCAAATATCCGTGATACCACATTACAAAACTACACTGTTCAGTCACGTGAACATGAAAAATGTCCCCGGATCTCGGGTTGAATTTCATGTCACCAGATATTGCTATGAGGGTCGTAATAGATATACGTGGAAAATGCGAGACCAACTTGTCCAATAAATCAAATATTTCCAATCCATTTGTTACAACAAATATATGACTTCCGTCATATCCCAGGCTGAGAAATATTTACGACGTGGTGCATGCGTTGCAATATTGTATTTTGATCGTGTGCAATGTCGGAATTGCGTACGTATAATAATTCTTCATTTTATCTGCTATTTTCAATGAATACCAGACAAAGAATATTGCATCTGCAGACGAAATTCCAGGAAGGGACACGATAAATATTATGGAAAAGAGAAAATATGCACTGCATTGGTGACTCGGTTTCAATTTCTTTGCGTAACCGAAAGTTTCGATGCAAACAAGTTCATATTTGTTTGAACTACTGTGCCAATGGTGTGAAACTCACGGTAATTAAAAGGCAGCTATTGCCAGTGGATTGCTGTAATTTTACAGTATCACTTTATTTTATTCATAAATTTACCTGAATATTTTTAGAAAATACAGTAACATATTTTGCAGAAACTGATATAATTTTCTGGCCACCAATGTAATCTACCGAAATATTTTAAAGCTTTTTTTTCTACTGTGAGTAATTTTCTGATTCCTGTGGTTGTTTTTGTATTTGATTAACGTCAAGATTTCAACTATAGGTAAGTAAGGGCCGATGACAAATATTGAATCTCAAAACATGTCAGACTTAAAAACTTCCCGTTACATATAATACATGCATTATTACATAATTATTCTTACATTATTCTTACAACTCAAATGAGTGGAAAAAAATGCGAGTATCATTTATGCCTCCCGGTTTTTCTTTCTTCGTGTTCAGTATGCGGTTTCTGAGTGTAAACATTATAAATTCACGTTTTTAATGTCCTCAATTGTTCAAACTTTCATCAGTACGACACTCGAACAATTACATGTACGATCAATTATGTAGGAAGACGTCTACATGTTTAGGCGTATGGGAAATTGATAGGAAGAATATAAATTATGAGATTTTCTATAGGCATATTATTCAACTTCAAAGTATGAAGAAAATACACCTACACACACAGACATAGACACACACACACACACACAAACAGATAACATACACATACACCATGGAAGTCTCTCTACTCCATGCTAATGTCTAAGAAACAAACACTCGTACATGAAAACAGAACATCACTACATACTGATGAAGAAAACAAAACAGATGTTTAGAAGAAAACACCCCAAACACACACAAACAAACAACAAACAAACACTCAAACATGCATATACAAACAACAGTCATCACACACACACACACAGACAAACATACACACAGAGACACACAGACACACACAAACACAAACATACACACACACACAAACACACACACACACACACAAACACACACACCGGGGTATTATTCCAAAATGGAGAATTCGAGTCCATAATTAACACCAAAACACACGATTAATAATTGACTTGTCATTTTTCAGAATGGGGGGGGGGCGTCGTGAGACCCCTTGGTTTAATCCCCACCCGATCCATCAACGGAACCATGGTATAGGCGATATTGATAAGCAAATGTAATCAGCGAAGCTTCGCGATATTTAAGTGATTACAAACGCAGCAATCCCATTATCCCGTTAACCTTGGGCAAGACCATTGATATTTGCTACAAGTTTAACGACACATTTCATTAAAAAATGTTTTGCAAATATAATCCATATGGCAGTCATTTTATCTGCATCAAACGAAATCCTGTTGGATAATTTCATTTAATGCTTTTAGAGTGTGTGAATTAAGGTAAAGTGTTCTGATAAAGCCAAAAATACCTACTTATGTTAATTATGTCTGTGGATGGGGAGTATATAACTTAATCATTAGCAGCACTTTTTATAAGTGCATAATGATGCTTATATTCCATTGGGTTTTGGCGTTAATTTGCACGAGATGGTGACAAATAAAATCGTGAGAATAATGTTTAATGCACTTGGTCAGGATAAAATTCATAATCCACATGGATCTCATTATACCTGCAGAGTGTGCAGACTTTAAAAATATATAATTATGTTTGTGGTGCTATATGTGAATTCACATAACGCATAATTACTGGCATATAGCTATATCAGCTTTCGTTTTATCTCTTATTTCTCATAATATATGAGTTTGTAGTCGGGGATTAAATTTCTCAATAAAATCAAATTTTCTGAAACAAAAAGGTCAGTTACACAATAAAATAGTTCGTGAGTTTGTGAAAATATTGTGTTACTTAACGCGCGCACACATACATACATACACATACACACATACATATACACACACACACATACACATACACATATCACATGCGTATAATAATATGTACACGGAGATATCTGAGGTGTTGACTCAACTTGACTATGAAGTTTTAACCTGGCATATGAAAAATACACGATCAAATGTGCCAACAATCGTGTTTTTTTTTAGAAATAAATAAAATTGCTAAACAGAAAGAGCAAAAAGCAGAATAATCATTTAACCTTTATGTTGGCTATTCATACACGGCCACGGGTTACCGCTCAGCAATCAATTGTGTAAACATATCAAACTCGTTTGGGTTTTTTTTTGTCCAAGTTCATGTACTTTCTGTCACATAATTACTTTGGGCAGAGCATTGGCAACAAAGCAAACAGTCATGCATGCACACTGCATATACTCGAAGCAAAGTAATTTTGATACGTTTAATAAACTTGATTGCTGAGCAGTTAACCGTGACTGAAAATGATGGACCAATACCATACACTCATGCTCATAATTATGGAATACTTAAAAAAAACATTTTAGAAGTTGCCATTTTTCCGTGAACGGCACGTCTGGGATTAATATTTTTTCACCTCAGGTGAAACAATTATAATCTAAGTATTTCAGGAATTTTGAGCATTTTGTAGCGTCGGCAGCTCGAACACTAAAACCTGTGTTTATAAATGGCGGTGTTGTTGTTGTTGAGTCACGTGGTGGTTACGCGCGTTATTAGACTTGTAACAGACACTATCTGATGTTAATTTAATGATAAATGACATTAGATCAAAATTCATCAGTTTTCTGTGTTTTTTTTTTTAATTACTTTAATTAATACTTTTCATGATTTTTTGAGTTTTTAAAAAAATGATATATAATTGTTATTTGCGCCAAAACGTATTTAAGTTTTTACTTAGTCATTTCATGAAATCCAAAAATTGCTTCACATACTGCGTTTTGTGAAATAACCTCTTGTCTTGAAAATTTTGGACAATATAGAAAAAGAACTGAAGTATCAACAAAATATTCATAATTTGAGCAGGCAGTGTATTACCACATGAAATAAAATGATTAATAACGATTATCCTGTATCAATTTATGACATCGTTCATTAGTTTGGAGATATTATAGCTTGAATGTGAATTTCTTATTTATTTTCTAACACTGTAAGCCGATGAGCTCGGCAGTTACATTTTTGCAATGGGTACTGTATCAGAATTATCACCTTGCTTAGAATATCAGGTACACCTCCTTAACGCATGAACTACACGTCATAGCCTGTTAAACGATGTAAAGTCTGTACAATCCTAAAACAGACTTGACACCGTCATTGTCTGGACGACATATCAAGAAATGCTCTTTTAACAACGTGTGCTTAAATCACTGTTCTACTTGAACATACATGTATATCTGATAATTATAGCAGTGTATCGACGACATATTTAGCATAACATTATTGGACAGGTGGAGTTTGCCAAATCCACTAAACATTATGGTTTAAACTACTTTACTTAATATCATGATGAAGAAAATCGATGTATTTCGCGCTTGTAATTATGATGACGTCATCTACTAAACTTATTTACGTCATATTTTTCAGCTGAATTGATTTTTAACCATATTTTTTTTTACATTGAATGTGAAGCACATGATGTTTTCGTCGACAGCGGCGTCGGCAAGTTATTTGCCTCGGGGAGTTGTACCACATAAATTTGCCGCAATGCTTGCGCACCGGACATCTGCCGAGACCAAAAAACAGAGTGGTTTATTAGTCAGATATATTAGTAATAATAATACTAATTTTTATTTACCCAGGGTAGCCACTTCAGTCAAATAGAATGCTCTACCAGGGGGTCCTGCATAACATAAATATCATCATTATCCTTCTCTGTTCTAGAATGCCGAACACCTGGGTAGAAAGCAGAAGGTACCATTTTTAATAGTCTTTCGTATGATCTGGCCGGGGTTCGAACTCAGACCTTCCTGACGTGAGGCGGGCGCTCTAACCATGAGACCATCATACCGATATATTCCGATTTGTCGACAACGACAGTGTTCTCAAATTCACAGATTTTGTACCAATATTCGACAAGGTCCTCTGGTTCTACTATCAGTCCACAACACAAGCAAACGTCATTAGATGAAGGCGCCTGTACAAGCAGCCACCATCGTTAACGAATATAGGCCTACATAAAACTATTACAAAAAGATGAGCAAAGGAGCAAATTTGAGGACAAAGGCAGGGGCATCACTAGACCTTTTCAATGGCTGGTGTACCCGACAGAATTCCTCGTGTACCGACGGGAGACAACTCGACAAGCAAAAAAGGGGGTCCATCGGTATTTTACCAAAATAAAAGCATTCGTGTACCGCGACGGGTGACATAGCAACAAGCAAAAAACAGGTCCTCTCTCAATTTACCCGACAGAATCGCAAATGTACTCACAACTTCCCTACCCCCCCCCCTCCCACACACTACAAAAACTGGGGCGCTAATTTTAACACCAATGGTGTTGCATAATATGAATACCAGACGTGGTGTAAATTTATAACACCATGGGTGTTATTTTAACACCAAACGAATTACTTCAATCACAAAGAACATTGGGTGTTGAAAATGACACTTCCAGTATCCATTTTGTGCAATACCCTTGGTGTTAAATTTAACACCTCAGTTTTTGCAGTGCACCCACCGGCACCCCTGCTAGCGATACCCCTGGATGAAGGGGGTGTCACATCCCCTCAACCCCCTTAAGATGCTCCGATGATAGACCTAGCTGCTCATGACTTCCGATAGATCTATTGATTCCATGAGCCATATCAGCTCTGCTCAGTGATTTCATTCTTATACAAGGTCAATGCAGAAATGTTTCAGCATTAATTTGCAACGAAAACCCCCTTTTCATGTTCGTATTTTGACCACAACACTGTTTGATTTTGACCAATATACTCGGTCAGATGCCTATTCACCAGTATCTCGGTTAATTTGAGTAATTCCTTTTAAATGTGCACTGGTGTAAAATTATGAATTATAAAGTGTTAAACCTAATTTACAAATTGAGAGGCAGTGTTGGAGAACTTGATAAATGATAGAACTAACCCAAAAGAATAATTTTGAGTTTTCTTACTCACAAGAATCTAGTACTGTCCCATTTGTTTGTTTCTACTGAATTACTTTTGTTTCCTGACGAAATAAGTTTCAATTCAGAGATTCGAAACGTATGGCGGCGAAAGGTGACGACTTCGTCAGTTCAATGGTCCAAACATGACCGTATTATTTGAGGCAAAGTTCCTCCGGACATGTCAAAAGTGTTTTTCCTCCAAACTGCCAGCCTTTCGGCTCAGTGACCCCTAGTACGGTCAGTGACCCTTCAAACTGACGAATATCAAGCCTACTGTTAGAATTATCGATCCCTTAAACACAGTAACGCCCCCATATCGATCTATTATCTTTTCGGGATGTATGCCAAGTGTTGTCCATTGTTTCATACTGTGTTATATATATTTACACATTCATATTTAAACAAACAATGTACCCGACAGTCATTACGAGGCTGCAATGAATCGATGTGTTAATTGTACATGCCTCGACCACATGCAAAGCAATGTCATATCGTACCTGGTTACACAATCGAGCTGCAAACATAAATATAACAATAAATCACTGTCTGTATTATACTAGTCTTGAATAAATCGATCATGCGTCATGGTGCTATATGTTGTCATACCATCAGTAGCGGCGATTTCATGTAACGGGTGGGGGAGGGAAACCCCGAAGTCAAAACAATATACCCTCGCGCGTAAAAAAAAAAAACCGCGTATCATAAAGTATTGTTAAAAGGTGGAAAGTGTACATTTCCACCACCCCCTATCCCCGCATTAACAAAGTTTAATCGTTCATTTCAATCACATTTATCGATTGAATCAGACTTCAGATATAAAATCATCAAACTGCAAAAAAAAAAACAAAATATATATATATAATATATATATATAGCTTTCATTTCATTTCATTTTTATTTCCAAACATATGAAATCAATATAACAATATAAGGTTAAGCGTGATATAATTTCAATTGTCACAAAATACAAATTTTGTGATGTACTTAATTTACAATAATCATAATAAACATAAATACATTCACATACTAAAATATAATTGCTTTTTCATCTTATTAAATTGTTTTAATTCTGATAATATATAATTAAGAATGTAAATATAGCATGAATTATTTCAAAGGAATACAAACCATTAATAACAGGAAACAGTTATTATGTTATAATAACTGAAAAAATGGAAATATAGGATCTTTCAAGAAGCACAAACGTGTTTGATAAATTGAACGGCACTTTGAAAAGCTTTGAAAATCGACGGAGGACGATCCCTCAGAAAAACAAATCGAGGATGTCCTCCTTCCCCCTGCATCGCCGTTCATGCATATCTTTTATCTAAACACATAATTGACCGATCTATGTCGTCCATGTTAATCAGTATAACGACACCACCTTTGGTGACTATTGCCTATTTATATTATATTACAATACATTGCGTACTTGTCTGTTCATTAACTGGCAATGGGGTAAAAATTACCATACTCGATTGCTAAAATTATAAATGACGTTTGTTGGACATGATTAGGGCCATTAGAGTCAATAGGGAGAGATGGGGTAAAAGATACATTAAACTGATTTGGTCTTTGTACTTAACAGATTTTCATCAACTATTTGGTTGATTGTTTGTGTGTAATTTTCCTTATGTTCACAGTTAAATTTTCATTCCAAGGACTACATACATGTCTGAATAATCGCTGATATCTGGTTTGTTCTCTTGTACTATATATTTTAACCTACAGTAAAATGAAACAACACAAGGTTTTAATCAAAAAAGGGATATGCAGTGAATGTACGATACCCTGTTTTGACATATTTTCATGTACGAGTCAGATACTCTGTAAAGTGTTAAATACGCTCATCCCATTTATTGTCCACAGTTGAACAGCTAGATGTTAGTTAAATGATAGGGAGGGACGGAGGCTGTGAATAGCCACTGATAGCCACTGACACAAGTCATTGTTCGACGAAATGTGATTTACGTATTCATTGAACAAAACATAATTGTTGTAAATGGAAAGTGGACTTGAAGTATCATCCACATGACTCGTGAAAGTGGAAACGACCTTTTTACAACAGAAAACACCCCTCTAACAAGCTTGCAGAAAGATACGTAGTTCATTTCGTTTACCATTATGATATTCTAGGTCACTGTACAGAAGAGGGGAAATGTTGACTTAGTGACATTAAACTGATTGATACAGTCCGATTTTGATCGTTGTTTGACGCACGAAGATTGGCTAATCACTGAAAATAACCCTAGGAAAAATGATGGGGCGTTGAAAATACGGACCTTATTTTAGAACGTTTTCGCTTCTATGGAGCTATACGTATAGCAAATAGCTAGAGTCATCTAAGATTAATTTTATTGTGAATTATTTTTAAAGGGCATGGCATCGTGATTTAACTTGTAGAGCGTCGCCTTTTGAATAAATCAAAAAACGTGGCATCAAATATTCTGATATGCACGTGAACACCTTTATTTTAGGTGCCACAATTTGTATCGACGCGTGCACGTAAAACAACTAGCCCCAGGGGACCACTCAGCTTGTTGCATGGTCCCTTTGGCTAGTAAAAGACCGTCAACTGTTACTGTTACTGTTACGACTATTACTATTACTACTACGATTGCGACTAATTCTACTACTACTACTCCTACTATTACTACTACTACTAGTCGTCTACTACTACTGCTACTACTACTACTACTACTACTACTACTACTACTACTACTACTACTACTACTACTACTACTACTACTACTACTACTACTACTAACTACTACTACTGCTACATCTACTACTACTACTACTACTACTACTACTACTACTACTACTACTACTACTACTACTACTACTACTACTACTATTAGTACTACTACCGCTGTTGCTACTGCTGCTACTACTACTGCTGCTGCTGCTGCTGTTGTTGCTACTAATTCTACTACTGTTACTACTACTACTGCTACTGTTACTACTTTTTCTACTTCTACTACTATTGCTACTACTACTGCTACTACTACTACTACTACTACTACTACTACTACTACTACTACTACTGTTGCTAGTCTGATACTACTACTACTACTACTTACTACTGCTACCATCAACACCACCATTATTGCCATAACCACGATGGCTATTTTACCTCGATTTCCTACCCTAAAAGTCATTCGCCTGTAACACTTGCACAACTGCATATTGTCCTACGTGAAACTAGCAGCAACATAAAAAAATAGATAATACACTTATGTCCTCACTTTATGTGTATTTGGAAAGTTACCAAATGTGTAACCTATTCACTTCAAATTAAATCAACCTGAAAGACACAAAGGTCGGTACATTCGTCATTCATGCAAAAACAACTAAACAAGTGCATACCTTGAATTGTTTTCAGTGGTCATTATGCTATTGAAAAAAAAAATCTAGTTTGTTTGGCGTAACAGCCAAAATTAATTTGTCACACTGGCAAACGAATCCAGTCTTCGAATATAAGAATTGTCATTAGTTTCCTGTCACCCTCAAGGATAATGTTAACGTTTTGTCTGAAAAAGGGGCCTGAATAACATAATCCTAATTAATGTATCGTTGGCTCGACCTACAAGGACATTCGTATATGTATTGTACATCACTGACTGATTCGTAACACCGGCTGATCAAGACAGTGTATATGTTACCTTCAAATTAAAGATTCACCACGGAATTTCAAGATTCGGTACGAGGTATAATTTCGAACTATCTCCCATTACGTTGTGTTTTCAGTGTCCACCCTAGACCTATGGGTGGGTTGTATATTAAAGTGATAGGCTAACATTGTGGAGCTTCAATTTAAAAAATTGTCAAACTTTGATATCTGAGCTACATGGTAGTGTTCAACTGGACAAATAAAAACCCTCGAATACAAAAATTTGGAAATTTATGCTGCCACTAGCAAGATATGAATGAATAAACAATTGATACTCGGGGCGAGTAGAAAATAGCCTATATCTACACACAGTAAATCAGTAAATCTATGGGAGGAAATGGGCAGGTGATTCCGGTCAACTAACGATTTCACTTTTTTAAAGCCACTTTTCAGGGCTTCATTTTTAGACCTTATCAAAGACACTGGGATCGTGGAGGATTATGTAGCTCACATTTTTTAAACTGTGGTATATGTTAGCCAGTGGCTTTAAGTTATCATACTTCCAAGTAAAGCAGCATGGTAACACCGAGTAAAAGGATGATGAGTTGTCAATATAAACACAACAAAAAAAGTAACTACCGCCTTTTTCAACATACCATAACTTTTTAACAAAACAAATTTGTGCAAAATAATTTATCAAGAGTGTTCCTACACTCATTGACTAACTTCTGTGTGAAAATGTAATTAATTTATTAAGTGTGCTCACTCAACCATGGCATGGTTACAACCTCTTATGTTTGTACAACATGTAAAGATACATTTTGCTGAAAAATATCGGATTTCAATTTTTGCAATTAACTTAATGGGTTTCACAATTTCAAAATTGAGAAAGGGTGGAAATTTTTAAATTGAGCTCACCGAAGCGTAAACTATGCCAAAAGTGCCAAAGGAGGTATAAGGGGATCAAACGATAGATGATAAACATAAATAGCGATTAATCATTCACCAGAAACAGAATTTGTCAAAATCCTGCATAAAAAATCCCCCAAAATGACCCTTGTGACTTTTGAAAGTGACATTTTTGCCTTTAATATGTGCTCACTCATGCACGACTTGACGGATCAACCACATTTTCATACAGAATTTAGTCAATTAGTGCAGAAACACCCTTGCCAAATTATTTTGCTCACAACCGTTCTTTTATAAAGTTATAGTATTTTGAAAAAGGGGGTATAGTTACTTTTTTTGTTGTGTTTATATAGGTTCTCTTCTTCAGGTTTTACGTCAAATCATCTTCAGGGTCTCATGACAGCATGTGAGTTGGTAAAGGGGTTCGAGCATAAGATTACAAATGACGTGTACATATTACACTCCTGCTCATAATTATGAAATATTTTGTTGACACTTAAGTTCTTTCTCCTATATCGTCCAAAATTTTCAAGACAAGTGTTTATTTCGCAGTATGTGAAGCAATTTTGTTTTTTTTTATTACTTTAATAAAGTAATAAAAAAAACCAAAACAGATAAATTTTTATCTAATGTCACTTATCATTAAATTAACATCAGAATTGTCTGTTACAAGTCTATAAACGCGCGTAACCACCACGTGACTCAACAACAACTCTGAATATCGCCATTTATAAACACAGGTTTTAGTGTCGAGTCGGACGCTACAAAATGCTCAGCATTCCTGAAATACTTAGATTATAATTGTTTCACCCGGGGTGAGCCAAAATTAATCTCAGATGTACCGTTCACGGGAAAAAATGGCAATTTTCTAAAATGTTTCCAAAATATGCCATAATTATGAGCATGAGTGTATAGTCACTGGACTGAATGGAGTAGGACTGGAGGGGGGGGGGAGTGGGAAATGTGATCATGGCACAGAGAGGTGTGATGAATTTGTGTGTATGTTCGTTTGTTTCCGACCCTAAAATGATTCGGCTCATTAAGTCACTGATTATAATTGTTACACGTGAATTAATAACAAATTACGATACAACGATCATATCAAGACATTTTACTTAATTGCGCCTAAATGTATGATGTGTCCATTTTATAATTACAGGAGGTACAAGTATAGTGTTCATAAGTCAACTACAAACAAATGCTTTGAATAACGCGAAGTAGCCTAATAACCATAGGGTAGCATCAGGGGGACGGGGGACATGTTCCCCCCCCCCCACAGATTTTGAAGGTGGGGGAAATAATATCAATCCCAACGAATTTATATTGTGCATAAGTCTGGAGTCTGTGATTTGGTTTGGCTATTAATTTGGCGGTAAAAATTTTGTTGGCGGGCAAAAAATGGTTTTGTCGTCGTTGCCCCCCCCCCTCCTCGCTGGCGAGATTTCGGCGGCTGGTGTGACGGGAAAATTTTATACTGGGATTTTTTGAGAATTTTTTTTTTCGTTCCTCCCTCCCCTTCCCAAAGCACGCGAGCGAGTCTTCGGCGGCTGGCGTGACGGGCGGAAATTATGAAGTGGGATTTGAGAAAAATTTTTTCGCACTATCTGCTAGACTACTCGCACTGCAGAACGATTTCGTGTATCCATAGGCGAGTCAGGACTCTCTTTCAAGGTGGGGGGGGGAGGGTGGGCAGGAACGAAAAAAAAATTTCTTCAAATCCCAGGTCAATTTTTCCGTTCCACCGCGGCCGACATCTGCCTCAGCGGAGGAGGGAGAGGGGGGCGGCACGCGACAAACATTTTTTGTCCGGCAAAAATTTTTACTGCCAACTTAATAGCACCAACATAATACAGACTCAGATTATGCAACTTTGTAAAAATTGCGTGGGCGGTATTGATTTATGGTGTCCCCCCTCAAATCGTGGGGGGGGGGGGGGACATGTCCTCTGTTTCCCTGATTGTTACTATGTATTTAGCTATTTCAGTTATCAGCATTTGTTTGTAGTTATTTGAACAATCTACTGTACCTCTGTATTATAAATGGGACACTCATAATTTTAGGCGCAATTAAGTAAAATGTCTTTTGATATGAAATCGTTGTATCGTAATTTTATTAATTTCACGACTGTAACATTATATCGTGACTTATGACGAATTCTTTTAGGTCGGAAACAAACGACATACACAAATTCTCACACTCTTGTGCCTGATCAATCTTTCCTCCCCCCTCCGTCCTATCCATTCAGTCCAGGCACTATACACTCATGTATTATTATGGCTATTTGAAACATTTTTAGTAAATTGCCATTTTTTCTGTAACAGGTAATCTTGAGGATTATTTTGGCTCACCGGTGTGAAACATTATAAATCTAAGTTTTCAGGAATGCTGCGCTTTTGTAGCGTCCGATCGACACTAAACACCTGTCGACTGGTTTATAAATGGCGTTATTCAGGTCTGTTGTTGTAACAGTCAGTGGTGGTTACGCGGTTTATAGACTTTGCTAAAACAGACCAATTCTGATGTTAATTTAATGATAGGTGACATTAGATAAATTATCTGTTTTGGTTTTTTTTATTCTTTATTAATAATAAAACAACAATTGCTTCCATAGGCCGAAATAAACTTCGTCTGAAAATTTTGGATCGATATAGGAGAAATTATTAAGTGTTTCAACAAAATATTTTAATTATGAGCAGTGAGTGTAATATGTAACGTATTGTAATTCTTATGCTCGACGCCCTTTACAAATCACATGCTGGTCATGAGACCCTGAGTGATTGTGAGTAAACCTGAAGAGAGATCTATAACCACAACAAAAAAGTAACTATACCCCTTTTTCAAAATACTATCTTTATAAGATCGGTCACTGTGAGCAAAAATTTGGCAAGGGTGTTTCTGCATAATTGATATTCTGTATGAAAATGTTGGTGATCGCGTCAGTCGTTGCATGAGTGAGACATATTAAAGGCAAAATGTCCTTTAAAGTCACAAGGGTCCTTTGGGGGTTTTTTTATGGGTTTTGACATTTCGTTTTGATGTGAATGATTATCGCTATTATTGTTTTCTTCTATCGTTTGATCCTTATCCTCCTTTGCACTTTTGGCTAGTTTAGCTTCGGTGAGCTCAATTAAAAATTTCACCCTTTCTATTTGAAATTGGTGAACCATTTATGTTCTGTCAAAAATTGAAATCGATATTTTCAGGCAAATGTTCTTTAATGTTTTATCAATAAGAGGTTGTAACATGCATTGGTTGAGTGAGCACATTGAATATTAATTAATTTTCAAGAAGTTTAGTCAATGAGTGTAGGACACCTTGTATTATTTGGCACAAATTTGTTTTGTTAAAAGTATATCGGGTATGTTGAAAGGCGTAGT
>JZLH01S0077226.1:50747-67419 GCA_001188425.1 Eucidaris tribuloides | reverse complement strand
ATTCATTTTACCGTTTTTGGGGCTTGCAAATCCTGAACCCAGTCTTTAACAATGTGAAAACATGTATTTACAACAACAACAAAAACTTCCTCATTGAGCAGTCAAAAAACCTGTTGGAGACAATTTGATTTTGATATAACACACATTCTCTAATAGATCACAGCTCAAGATCTGGCCCAAGATATCTTGTTCTTTGTCTCCAATGAGTTAATCATTCCAAATAAATTTTGTAAAGACAATTTGCATCCTATCAAAAGCTTGGAACACATTTCAGTGGCATTTATCACATCAAAATGAACCAATCGAATTTACATAAAACCATTTTTCCATAAAATATCAAAAAGTAAATCCTTCCAGAAAAAAAAAATCACTTATTCTAAATCAATCAAAATTGCTGAAAGACTATCCTATATAGATATCATAATTTTATACATCTACTTACATCACAATTTTCCTACTTACAAAATTAGTACTTTTTACACTCTTTATTAATACTGTTTGCTACTTCTCAATGTAATGCATAGGCCCAGAATACATCAAAATACCACTAACGACGTGCCACCAAACATCTTAACCCACTGACTACAGGAAACGAATGTGTCCTATGTTAACTTTATGGGAATTACACATTTCTAGGGACAACAAGTTAACCATAAAAAGACTGAAGTGGCCATGATGCCTTCACCACCCCACACCCAATCCCTCCCCAACCCCATATGCAATTTTGGTGATAATTTTCCAATGAACAAAAAGCTCACCATAAAGTTTCATGATTTTAGGGTCTTACACACATTTTGATTAAAAAAATTTGTAAAAGCTGAATATACTTTAACCTTGGCATGTAAAGGTGCTGATACATGGTCAACCATTAAAAATGTACCGTTCTTTCATTATCATAAATACAGTCCAAGAATATTATCACATTTTTGCCCAAACTTAATGCAAACTAGACATATCACTGAAGGTGATCAATACCCCCATCCCATCACGTCCCTGACTTATAACAAAATATGCCATTACAACACAGTTTCCAACACATTAGAAAAATGTGTCTCGCACATTTTCACCCCAAGACCAATGCATGTGCCAAATCTCATGAGCATTGGTCAAAAACTGAGAAAGTACTTTGATACGCATGATTTTTACCTGATTTATTGCCATACTATGCCATTCCCACAGTAATGCAGTTTCCGACACATTCAAAAAATGCGTCTAGCACATCTTCCCCCCCCAAAAAAAAAAAGCATGCGCCAAATTTCATGAACATTGGTCGAAAACTGAGGAAGTATGATCCGCAAGATTTGCAACGGACCGACCTACTACCCGCCCAGACCCAACTGCCCAACCATACGCTAATTCCTGCATACCCCCTTCTAACTTTGTTTGGCGGAGGTATAAACAATTTTAAATACAAAATCAATGTCTGCATCATGCAAAAGACACGTATCAGGTAAGTTAAACCTGCCAATTAAACCACAATTATCACCTTTCCACATGATTTTGAAAAAAAATAAGGTCATTTGCAACTTTAAGCAAATTGTGTTCTGGCACATCACAAAGCACTCAACAAAGATATCTACAGTGTGTCTCAAAACAAATTGTGGTAGTGAAAACCCTGTCTTTGGCAATTAGAAAATACTATTGTGACATGATGTTTACATCAACGTCAAAGGCACAGTCTTAGCTTTTAAACACCACTTGTTCTGTTCAATTTGCTTGTTTGATCTTGAGATATGTTTAGTTAACAATGATAGGGTAAAATCACAATTGTGTGAAGAGAGTGACCCCGAGGTTGGCAAGAGATTTTGGGTGTGGAAAGTGTAAAACGACCAGGAGAGATGGTGGAACATGTTGAACAAGTTGTGTGACGAGTGGAAACAGTGAAAGAGTTTCCATACTTGGGGAGACGGTGGTGTGAGTGGAGGGTGCAGGGCAGCTGTGACAGCAGGGCAAGATTTGGATGGGTGAAGTTAGGGAATGTGGAGAGTTGTTATATGGAAAAGGTTTCCTCTGAAGATGAAGGATTAGTTTATAGGAGTTGTGTGAGATGGCGAGTTGTATGGGAGTGAGGAACGTGGTGTTGTAGTGAAAATGAGATGGGATTCTGAGAAGGACTGAGAGAGACAATGGTGAGAGCGATGGTGGTGTGAAGCTGATGGACAGGAGAAGACTGAGGTTTGATGCAGATGTTGGGTTGGAGGAGACAGTGGATCAGATGGCGAAGGCCGAACGGAATCGTTGGTATGGCCATGTGTTGAGGAGGATGTTGGTCATGTTTTGAGAAAGCGCGCTGAGTTTGAGGTGGCTGTCAGAGGAAGGGGGCCCCGACCGAAGAAGACATGGAAGAAGCAGGTGGTGGAGGAGAGTAGGAGGGTTGGGTTGAGGGAGGAGGATGCGCCGAATAGAGTAAAGTGGAGGTAGGGGGTGAGGGTGATTTCTGTGAGTGCGAGGTGAATCCGGCCACCCCCGTAGCTTGGGGACTAAACCGGATTTAAAACCTGGATTACTACTACTACTACTACTACTGTCACTTTTACTACAGTCAGTGATAGCATCAGGGTCTCTTCCCTAGTTAAAGTGGCCCAATGTGATTTTACCTTTCATAGTTAATTAGATTTACCTCACGATTAAAACAAAGCAAATTGAACAAAACAAAGGGCATTTGAAAGCTTAGACTTTGAACTTGATGTTGATGTAAGCATTACATCACAAACTATTTTCTAATTGTCAAATGGGGCATTTTACACTTGCACAAATTTTGTTTAGACAAGTTATACAATGGCTACACAATTCGAAAGAAATATATTTAGTACTTCTGAAAAAATTTGAAACAGTACAAGTACGATTGTCTGAGAACTAGATAGTACAGTATTGAAAGCGATAGTAGTACTTTTTAAAAGGTTTTGAAATGAAGGAGCACTTTAGAATCTAAATTGCTGATCTAAAAATATACCTGAGTAATCATTTAAATGACATTTTTATCAAATATTTCTAAATTCAGTAGTACATTTTGTATCAAATCGATGGGACATATTACTCCCTGAGACAATCTACATGTAAATATTACACAAGGAATGGGCCATTATAGTGATCTGAACATTATATACAAACAAGTCACTTCTGAGATTTTTTTTCCAACTCCAGCATTGATTTTTCTTTTCTTCTATAATAGCTGAAAGAAATTGGACAATTTTCCTGAGTTTGCTTCTCCCTTGAATGACAATTCCATCTTCTCCATGTCTTCTCCATCAGATGTTTCTGGCTCATTCTGGGGTTTTAGTTTTTTCCCTGCATCACCTGCAAAAAAAAGCAAAACATAGATAATAAGAATTAAGATACATGTACACACACAGAGTGTACGCACTCAAGAAATAAGAGGATTGGATGCAGTCCTCACTTTTGATTAAAACGATTAAAAAATCAAATTTCCCCAAAAATTCTCCTTAATTTATAGTCTTAAAAACTCACATACATCTACACCTCTCACAAAAGTTTTAGGAATGAAATGTCAGATTTCATGAAGATAAGCGCTAAAAAATTCAGACGGAATGAATGCAATGTAACATCAAATTCAGTGAGCGACATGTCACTCAATGAATTTGAATTTTACACAGCCGTTAACTAGTCTTACTGCCAGACCCGACTTGTGTATCATCCAGGGAAGACTGAATACCTGCTGATCAAAGCTTGCAAGGTCAAAAACTCAAACCAGTGCAGTTGCACGATTGCCATGCAATCATTGCTACGGTTGGACTCTACCAAATTCAAAACTAGTAGGTGTAAGCCTCATCGAGTGCCGGAAACCTAGACTACCATTGCAAAATACAACTTGAGCACCGGCCAAATTTCAAATCATTTATTGTTTATTTATCAAAAACTTTATAATGAATGAATTCTAAATGTTGAACACTGCCTATCTGTAGTTAGAATAAATCTGAGCAAAAACGGTTTGTTGTACAAATCAAACACAGAGTCTTTATTAAGCCTTACCTAGGGCATCAACTCCACTGTGTTTCTGCTCCAGTTCGCTCAAAGCTCGCAGGCAATCGATGTACGTCGAGCGACAAGTATGATCAGCACATGCCACGGGGAAGCGTTCATCGGTGCACGGACCTGAGAAGTCACTTCCGCCAACGCAGTGAGATATAAGATCAAAATTGTACGGATTTCTGTAACAGAATATAAATCAAATACACATATTTTGAATGGTTTATAGTCAGGAATACACATTATCTCATCATTATCATCATTATCTAGGGCTAACCCCTTTAGTACCATACCCAGAGAATCACATGCAAAGTCTATGGAATTTTGTGGGAATGGTACCGAAAGCATTAAAGGCAAGGTTCACCTTGACGTCAAGTTGATTTTAATAAAAAAGCAGAACAATGAGAAAATTATGTTAATGAAAGTTTGGCGAAAATCCACCAAAGAATAGTGGAATTATATACTTTCAAAGTTTAAATTTTGTGACGTCACATACGAGCAGCTCCCCATATGTCATGTAATATTAATTCAATAAATTGAAAGTTCATATTAAACTCCGCTATTCTTTGGAGGATTTTTGCCAAACTTTCATTAATATGTTTCTCTCATTGTTCCGCTTTTATGAAAACCAACTTGACATCAGGGTGAACCTTGCCTTTAAGTTACAGGATCTCTTTACTTGAAACACAACAAAACATCATTTTTGCGTTAAGGCCACTTGTGAAGTACATGTCTGTGAAATTTGATGATCAGTAATTACATGTAATTTGAAAAAAGTGCACATAAATCAACTGTTGTATAGTCTGAGAGTCAGGCTCACTAAACTAGTTAGTTCAGTAGTATCATTTCAGTCTTCAATTATTGGTCTGTGAATACCAATCCGATTAAGAAATTTGAGATTTGTCAAATAGGAAGAACACATATGGTATCCATTTGCAATTTGTAAAAAAAAAAAACAATTATAATAATAATCTCATGTCATACATGATTAAAAAAGGTAAGGGTCTGAAGACACACTAGTAATTTAGGTATAGGCTACACAATAATTTGATTTGGAATCTAACGGTCAGTACAATATTCCATATAAACTGAACAGCTTGCAGATTTGATTTGCCAAAGGTTCTTACATAGTATTTTCTTCTGAAAACCAGTGTATTAATACAATGTAAACTTTTTGTCACACAAAAGAGGTCCACTACTTTTAATTGAGGGAAAGTAATCACACAGAAATTCTCAATTTTACAGTATACTATTACAATATAAATTCTAACTCACCGCCCATCAAAGTTACAGTGCCCAAAGTCTTCAACAGTTCTTTTGTAATTCATCAGCATGGCCATTATCTGTACAGGAAAAAAAAATATGTATCATAATACCAGGTAACATATTATATACATTGGTAGGGACTTCTGTTTTTTGTGTTGTAATAGGTCAAATTCTGTGTTCTTCAACATTCTGGATAGATCAAATGAGTTTTCCCATTTAGTTGCTGGGATAAAATTGAGGCGTGTTAGCCAGAAACTGGATTGTTTTCTAGTTATGTACAAAGTTTCTAAAAAAAAAATATTACATTCTCCAAAACAAAGTATAAACATCACAAGTCCTCTTTACACATTTAGCTGCTTCAACGTTTTGTTCATTTCAAGAAAATATCATTTGTAGCCAATTCAGAGCCAATTCATTGACATCATAATTCTTAACAGAGAAATTATAGCTCTATGGATATTGTGTGTATTGTATAGTGCATATTTGCGACTTCGGTACTGTTGTATATTTGCATATTGGCTAGACCCTGGCTAGACGGTAACTGATCAGCATATTGGCTTCCTGTGAAACTGAAGCATGTCTATAATGTATGCATAAGTAAGCACTGGCACCCAACAGGTGCGAATACTTTCTATTGTATGCTGCGGTCTTATATGCTGGCTTGCGCAATAAAGACACACACTTCATTTCTGGCAGAGCTGGTGTCTACGTGTCATTTTGTTGTCCTCTTCACGATGTTACAGGCACGTTTAAAATTAAGTTTTAATTAGGACTTGGCAGTTGGAGGAGGTATGAAAATGATTGTCTCCTTGGCGAACTGTCATTATCCAATCAAAGGTATATGTGGGAGAGCAGGTGCACCATCAGCATACATAAGGATAACTCTCTGGTTAGTATGCTAACCAGTGTTTTATTTTTATTTTTAATCAGATTCACTTCTGGAGATATTTTATTTTCTTGCATATCAAATGTCTATGCTCTGTAAAATTCTACATTTGTCCTTCTCTACTTGCTTTTTGTGAATATTCTCCATTTTCATTTACTTGTGGTTGTAACTCTTTATGTGCTTTGTTAGCATATTGTCATGTACGTCAGCATGCTTCAATTGGCACATATCTCCAAATACAATAGTTACAATGAATTGTATTGCATGATGACTCAGCTTAAATCACTTCTTGAACACAATGGATATCTCCCAAGATATTTACACACAGTATGTATGAAAGGTACTGGTCTTGCATGTAATTAGAACAAGAATACGGATTTGAAATTAATGTTTATAAAGTACCATGGCATGATAAATTAAAGCATATAAAGACTTAAATAGCAGTGAGTACAAAGCAATACCATTTAGTTACCTGGTAGGCTGCTGGTGCTACTTTGTCCAAGGTTATCTGTTTGGTGTCGTAGTCAATATACTCCAGTTGACCAGCTGAAAAGACTGGAAGTAGTATAAATGAATAAATTGTTACAACTTGAATCACATTGAATCTGTACCCAGATGTCAGAGCATGATTTAATTATAAAATTTTGTTGCTCACATTCAAAGCCCTAAACAGCCTGACACCCACATACAGCATGATAATCTCCATCAAAACATTGTCATCTTACTCCTTTATATCAAATGATAATGTGTTTCCAAAACATAAAAGTTATATCTGAGTTTTGTCTAATTCTTGGTGAAAAGGCATTTGAAATTGCTGTAACGAAGTTGTGGAATGCCCTTCATTTTGGTTTGTATAAACTATAGTCAGTTGAAACATTTAGAAACACATTAAAACACTTTAATTCGTCGTGCCCATGGCAGAATGTTGTTTTAGCAAAACGTGCGCATGGCAAAAAGGGCATTAGTAAGTGAATGTGGTTACCAGTTATTGCTTCTAACTTGACAAAAAATTATTCCATATTTCTGCCTAACATACTTACAAAAAGGACCTAAAATATCACAATACTTTGATTTCATGTGAAATAAGCCAATGGATGTTACGTAACAAGCAATTTTCTGTTAACATCATTCTGCTTTGAGCACTTGTTAACAACATGCTGTCACGCGCACCCTTTTGCTGTAACGACATTCTGCCATGCGCACGACGAATTTAAAACTGCATAGGCAGAGTAATAAATTTAATGAATGATGCAACACATTGCATACTAATTAAACAGCCACAAATAATATGTGATCAGATCTAGCAAAACCCAGCACTTGGTGGCAAAAATCAAAATTGAGGTTTGTATACTACTGCAAAGTGCAAAGATCTGCTCGTAAGCTTCAATTTGGTAACTTTTTCACAGAGATTGGATGATATATGGCCGAGTTATGATAATTTTAATTTTTGTTGACACATCATAAGGAGACCAGGAAAGGGGGGTTCGATGTTGACTAATACATTGACGACCACATTGACTTGATTTTATAAAATCATAAATACCTTTATTTTGACTTCCTGTTTCAAGCTAATTTCTTTTTGCAGATGGATGAGGAATAATTCTTCTTTCCAGAAATGTGCAAATGTCAATTTGGCCCCAACACCTATTTTCAACTTTTAGGGCTGTTTTCTTCACAATGTAAATTGCTGCCAAGCACCAGGTCACCCTGACTTGGGTAACAAGAATAATTGTAATGCACACTGATCCTATATACTCCCTTCAAACTATGTTTGCCAGGAGTGTAAAAATAACATGCAAAATTTGAGTTACCAATATTCCATGGGGCCATGTCACCATACAATGGAAGCTGCAGAAACATGTTGTAGAAATGTTCCTTGACGTCCGGCAACAAACTCATCCTCAGCAACGCAATCAGGGAAAAACCTGCAGGAAGGAGATATTAACCGTAATCAGGCTGGGATTTTTTTTTGCTATGCTATATCCGGAATCTCAGCCATGGATAGTGCAATCGTGCCGAAAATCTACAAAACTGAAGATTTAGATATTTCTACATTTATTTTCTTGTGAAGTTCTTTATTTCGAATTGGTAGATGTCAATGAACATACATATTTTCCCTATTTCACAGAAAATCTGTAGGAAAATACATGTATCTAATGTAACCATACCATTTTTACGAGTAACTCAATGAGGGAAATTCCTCTACTTTACAAAAGTGTAATAACAAATTACATCACTGTCACACCTTTTATTATTTTAACCCACTGGAGACGATTTTATTTCACTATAACACACATTTTCCATAGACCCCACCACGAGTTAACTTGTACTTAGTCTCCAACGGGTTAACAATTATTGACATGCAGGGTTATAGCTAGCAAGAATTCTGTGCCGGCTGTAGGAAGGAGTTATGCTAGCGGAGCGAGCAAAGCGAGCTTAGCGCAGCGTCATGGCGTGGGGCCCAGGGGCATTTGGGAGCATTTATTTTACAAAATACATCTTCGGCTGAAATGTAAGGATGCTTAAAGCTTAAATTCACGATTTATGTAGAGAGTCAAAACATTTTACGGTCATTTTAAAGCTTTTCTGTGCCGGTCGGAGGACTGATAAATTCAGCTCAGTGACGGTCGGCTTCAGTTTGTGTCGGCTACTACCGACCGGCGCCGACCGCCGTATTTATAACCCTGTTGACATGATACCATTTGTGGTGCAAAATTGCATCATCAACATGTTAAAAGTTTGTATGTTTGTTTGTTTGTTTGTTTGTTGTTGTTGTTGTGTTGTTGTGGGGTTTTTTATGGGGGGGGGGGAGGGCTAAATTACCCTTGGCCTCTGTTATTTCCTACACTGGATTATACTCTCTCACTTGGATCAAAAAAGGATGGCTAACAATTGGTTAGAGCTCAATTTACATGAATTTCATCAACATATTAATCCTCTCACCTCTGACATCGCCGTATGGAATCTTGAATCCATCGTGTGCCCTCACTAGATAGACTTCATAGTGAGTCTCGTTGGCATTGCAGTGCAGGGTGTACTTGCGTGAGTGACCATCCAAGACATACATAAAGTGATGATCAACCTGCAATTATAGAGACAAGATAAATAAAAAAATAAATAAATAAATTATCTTTGTAATTTTGTTGTGTTGAACATTATTCAGCCTTTGGAATATGAGACGCATATTTTACCAATATACAGCAAAACACCATTATAACAAGGAAGTCAGGACCCACATTTTTTCCTCGCTATAGCCAATTACTCGCTATGACATAGAAAATATATGTATATGGGACTGCATATACAGTAACGAGATTTCTACCACTATTGCTGTAATGTTTTTGTACCACTACTGCAGTAATGTTTTTACGGTTTCCCAAACATATCAAATTCTAAACTGAATTGACTAACTAAATATGTCACTGAACTTTCTAACAGCTGAAAATGTAAATAAACGGATGCTTCTAATTTCTCCGTTTACCGAAAATGAAGCAACAGGTGGGAGGGAGACCCAGTTACATGCGCTAGCTGGCATGGCTGCGTTGGGATTAGAAGTGTGTATAATGTGGTATGCTTCACATGAACTCAGTGATTGTCTTGCAAAAGGAGTTTATTTGACATCGTGAAACATCACTTGTGCTGCATTCACCTTGCTAGCTGAGATAAGCTGAGGTGGATTCTTGCTATGACGGGTCAATTTTCTTTGTTTTTCTTTAATTTCAGACTGGGAGTTTACCTTGTTACAGCCAAAAATTTGCTGTAGCCCATCTCGTTATATGAGAACCATAATACACAGAGGTGTATGGAAGAAAATTTGGACTTCTTTAGTAGCTACATTATGATATTACCTCATCTATATACAAATAACTTAGTTACTTTTTTGGCTACATTTATATCTCGTTACATAATTTAGTGTTTAGTTCCTTTCTTACCATGATGCGCAGCTGCTTTACATCTACCCTCAGCAGGTTCCAGCCATACCTAGATCCATCTGGATTTGGTGTTGGATGAATTACTTTGGCTGAAATGTTGGCCGGACCTGCCTCCATTTTAACATTCTGGTAATCAGGAAAAAAGGAAGAAGCACAGATTTCTATAAACACATAACCAAAAACTCATGTAGCCAATTTTAGAATATGGAAGTGTCACATTTTGTTTCATAAAGATGAACACATTGGTAACATGGTCCATACACTTGTAAGACATTCAAAAGTGTTTAGCATGGTATTTTCAAAAAGGTAGTTTAACCCGTTGCTTACGGGAACCGGATGGGCCCTGTACAAAGTCTATGGGGATTTAAGGAATCTCGTAGTCAACGGGTTAAGTTCAGATTATTTGGGGCGGTTTGGATTTGTTATTAGTTTCTATAGGCATGGGACATATTTTAAGTTTGCGTGTGATTTGGTTTAGATTTGGATCCGATTTTCATTTTCAAAACTGTAACAATAATTGTGTACAATGTTTTATGAAACAAATGAACATATAGCTGTGACACATACTTAACCAAACTATATGTGTTTATTTTCTTTTACAAAACTGTAGGAACTGTGTACAATATTTTGTGAAACAAATAAACATACAGCCATGACACATACTTCAAATTTGACTCTTATACCTAACCAAACTATATGTGAGGGTCTAATATCAAAAAAGTTTGTATTAAACTGTAATGTTTTTTTCTCTATCTCTCTTCTCAATTCCAGATTCAAAGTGCAAAGCATTTCCGTGTCCTACCTCTGAAGAGATGTAAAACGTTACCAAACAAATTGGCAGTTCAACATTACAGTAGGATGACATAATTTTGTTTTCCTTAACAAAAAGAAATAAATGTTCACTAGCATATAATCAGTTTCTAAATGTAGCTTTATCACTCTCATGTTTCTCATTAACCTTTTAGAACACTGAAAGATTTTTTTGTGTGTACAGTGCTTAAAAATATATCACAGGTGAATCAATAATCATTTCAAAGTGTCTTGAGCCTAATAATTTATTCCACAACAGTAAATATTCCAAAAACAGTCAGTGTGTATTGAGTACAACATGGAGATCTCATTTGTGCAATATCACTGCAAAAACATCTTGGATAATGTAATACCTCTTTGATGAATTGAAGTTCAGCATTCTTGAAGGCAGGGAGTGGATGATTACTGGCAGAGTATATGTCCTATAAAAAAATATATAAATTGATAAAAATGACAAAAATTAAGAATCTCATATTGATTTACAAAATACATAATGACTAATTCCAAGCTTATTACATTTCATTCAAATTTGTGTATTGATTTACGTTATCTTTTCCAAAATCATTTCAAGGTTCTTACGAAGGATGTAGCTAACTTATCATTCTTCACTGATGAATTAATGAGTGAACTTCTAAAACAAGGGCAATACACTCTTTAAGTCCAAAGATGCTAGTCAAACAATTGTGGATATATTGCAAGTACGCCTGGGCTTGATAATTTTTCCAACAGTGCATACAGAGCCCAACTGCATATGACTTTTACTTGAGAAATATCTGTAGTAAAATATGAAAATCTAGTTAACGTGATAGTACCTTCATTTCACCAAAAGAAAACAAAAACCTTTGGTTAAAATAATCAGAGTTGTAGTGTTGCACGACTAAGTCGCGAAAAGTCGTAGTCGTGACTGCCTACACGGAGTCGCGACTCCAACTATCAGAACGCAATTGTCGACTTTTTATCACATGTTAATTTGTATTAAAAACTGAGTCAAAAGACGTAAAAATTGAACAGAACTACCAATCATTGTGTCATGGCAAATGATGGCATTGTGTACATGTATGGCTGCTTGATCTTTTGACTGTTTAGTCTTTTCCTTTACGTTTTTCATTGTGAATCGGCCATAATCTATCATCAAACAGAACTGCCAAAATGTACTTGGATCAGCCTGTAATCGTGCAATGCTATCATACATGTGTTGCGGTATACGTTGCACTCACTGCAACTCTAGCCTCTTGTCAAGGCCCTGGCAGCTGATCTCTGTTTGTCGATTATGATCCCGAGCGAAGCGAGTTGGCGAGCACAGCGAGCCAGGGCCTCTTGACACCTGAACTGAATTTCACCGACTTTCTTTTGTATTTTATTGTTTTCACCAATATTCATGGTCGGTGAAAATCATCCAATGAGCGCGGGCTACAATGACATAATATTAAATATTCATGAGGCTGAAGATCATAATACTGTAGTGTAACACGAAACGATCTGGAATCGTTCACTATTTCATTAGGTGAAATGATTCCTACACGTAAATTATTGCACGCCAAATTGGACCTTATAAAGCAAAATTAAACCAAACATGCTTCAGCTTTTCTGTTCAAGCAAGAGCGTGTACTAATTTGGTGTTTGATGGTATATATTTTTCAGTTAATAGCACTGAAGGAATTTCTTTCAACCCACTGAATATTTGGCCAGGCCAAGACAGAAAAGCCTAGCGCGCAATTTCATTGGCTGATTCAAATAGAGATCCATCGTTCCCGTGGTCATGAATAATAATTACTTTTCGGATGCGAAACAGATGTCAAGAGGCCCTGGCTCGCTGCGCTCGGGATCATAATCGACAAACAGAGATCAGCCGCCAGGGCCTTGAGAAGAGTCTACTGCGACTCCGGCTGCGACACCCATGCACCCCACACCACCAATCTTGAGCACACTAAGACGTTGAACACCTATAGTCGACTAATAGTCGGAGTCGCGACTATTGGTGGCGACTAGTCGACTCTCTAAAATGCTGAAGTCGTGCAACACTACAGAGTTGTGTTCTTTTTTTAAGGCAACAGTTTTATGCAATAGGACTCTGGTAACAACTAAGCTATAGTTGCAAATGCAAGACAATTCTAAATTTGTCTTTTTCTTGTTGATTTGTCAGCTGTCAATGGCAACACTAACATCTCTTATATAAGTCAATCAGTAGAGGACAATTGCATGTTCTTGCATACATATCACAGTCATTTTAACTTAATTGTATCTTGCAACTTTCGTAGGAAAACTAGCATACCTTTGTGTTCACCAAGTTCTCCCTATATGCCATCTCTGGGTACAACGTTGACACAGCCAGGGAAAGTACCTGGAAGAAAAAAATGATGTCAGTATGAGACTATATACAGAAAACCACTCAGAACAAACTCATATGAACCTATAAACCTTCTTTCACATAGATAACAATCAACAAGAATCACTAGAAAGGTTTTTTGAGCAAAATACTAATTTGTTGTGTGAGAGGATTTTCTCATTAATTGATTTCACATTTCATATGTCATAATGCTGGAGGAAATGACAGTTGCAGCAATTATTTACATTTTTTATTGAATATTTACAACAGGGTGGAACACAAGTGATGGCCAGATGGCATGGGGACAGTATTAAATTGAGTTTTGGCAAGCAATATTTCTAGACAGTTTTGTTAAGTATATAATCCCATTTGTAACTCCAATCTACAGTACTCCAAACATCATGGCTGAATTTACCAGCTGGATCTTGCTTTTATGGTATAATGTTTCTGGAGTTTAAAACAAAACAGATTTTTCTTTGGCAAAACATCTTAAACATCACAATACACCACTTAACCTATTGAAGACGAGAGACAAGATATCTCGTTACAAGGTCATGGGAAATGTGTGTTAAAGCAAAATCAATTAGTCTTCAACATAAAATTAATCCACCGGAAATGGTTTGATTTTGCTATAACATGTACTCCCCACAGATCCCATGAGATAGTATGTCCATTGCATTCAATAGGTTAACAATTCACAAAGCATGCATTATCTTGAATAATCCTTAACAATAACAAAAGGACTGAGAGAGTGTTTTGGGTGAGATTAAATCTCAAAAGCTTACCCAAGTAAAAGTAATGGCTCCTCTATTAAACAAGACTAGTTCTTTCATACGATTAACCTACTGAAAGCATGCCCTGTCCTTTTGTTACTATGGTATTAGAGAGATTACCAAAGATAAAGAGTGCTCTGTGTTGCTATGTAGCTCTGTGTTGCTATGTACTCCCAAAGGCTCCTAAAAATTTTCCTCAACCCTAGGTCATGCATTTCTTTAGATTTTTGTAACAAGCTCAGTACACAGTTCATTCTGTCTTACATATGTATCATATTATTATGCTTTGAATGTCTGGAATTAATGATAAACTGCCATTATTTTTGACAACAACAAAAAATTCCCCAGTATGTTGCAATTCCAGGGTGCATGAAATTTAAATTGAGCGTGGTCCCAGACTCCACGGTTAAAGACACTATATAACACTGTGGAAGACCTGTTTAAAAAATTGTCGAACTTTGCTATCTGACATATCTGACAGTGTTTGGAATGGACAAATAAACACCCTAGAACACAAAAGTTTGGACAGTTATGCTGTCACTAGTACAATATGTGCAGATACAAATTGGCACATTAATTTTACATCGGGCGATAGGAAATTCTGCAACACAGCAGTCTATGGAGAAAAGCTGGAATGGTCTCTCAATGATTTTCACTTTTTTGAAGCATTTAATGATTGTTTTACACTGCAATTTTTTCAGGGCTTCATTTTTAGACTGTATCAAAGACACTAGTAGCATGGGGAATCATGTAGCTCAGATGTTTTAAACTGGAAACATTGTTATGGAGTGCCTTTAATGTCCAAATGACGGAATAGCTTCTGACTTGCACCCCAGCAAAGAAATTTGTTAATTATGGATGAAGCCCACCAAAAGGCAAAATAGCTCACGTGGTAGTGCACAGGCCTTGTTATCTTGTGGTCGCTGGTTTGAATCTCGTTTCACTGAATGATGTTATCCATTTAATATGATTTTTGCCATGAATTCTACCATCCGCCACTCGGTACATCAAACTGTCTGATCTACATCGGCAGTGACCACAGTTCATTATTTTACGTTTCAAATAAGACAAAATAAATTTCAAGAAATGAGTTATTACTGGTAATTTGATGCTCACTAATTCTGCTTTGCTACTAGTGTCATCGCATATCAGTTTTGTAGCCATCTATGACACTCTGGAGATTTTGCACCCCAATAGTAGAGGTTAACCGATATGAACATCGGTAACTGCATCGGGCCGGTATTTCCGAACATCGGGAAAACATCGGATCGGGGGAAAAGGTGATAAGCCTGCCGATATGCTTCCCCGATGTATTAAAAATAACATACACACGAATATTTTATTTGAAGAAGACTTTTTAAAGGTACTATGACATACTCATGACAATGAGTTTTAATGATAGTTTAATTTGTCGGAATAACCATTCTAATTGCGGAAATTACTGGGAAATCAATCTAATATTAAATAATCAGTACTTAAGAATGAATATCATTATTTCTACACCAACGTTCGCCCCGCCACAAAAAAAATGCTGAAGCGTGCTTGCGTTTATCACGCTGAACTCTCCGACGTCACAAATTGAAACGCCGCCTCTCTGATCAGCGACCGACCACGAGCGAGCTGACATTACTGCGTAATACTACATGTACACGCAATGCCCGAACAGTTAAAAGATCTGTCGCCAGTAAAAACAACAAACATTCGAGGTCATTTTTAATCCATTATTATGGGCATATATCATCGGCCGTCTCTATATCATCTGGAAGTGATTCAGGCATCAGAGATTCCATGACCTGACTCGCCATCTTAATTTGATGACAACTAAGCCTCACAACTAAAACGTAAATTTTGCCGCTACGTGTTTCACTAGGAAAGCGCAAGAACCGAGCGACACGCTGCAGCGCACATAAGCCAACATCTGAGCCCGACATGAAATAGAGAGACTATTTGGAACAACCTATTGGTAAGTAATGCATATTCAAGCTAAGTGCTAGATACATAATTGAAGTATTTATGATAACGTATGAACATGCATTCGGGACAATTGCATTCTTTTTACTGTGTTGCTGTTTGTTTCCTTGCCCATTGCCCACGCGGAGTGCAGTAGTTGCTTGCGGCGCGCACACCCGATCGACAGGGCTCAAGTCTAGCTCCCCGCAGGGCTCCCGGCGGTCCCCAACCGATTGCAGGGGTCAACTTCTCGCCTTCGGTGGTGACAAAAGATCGGACATTGCCCAAATTTATACATACTTCACCAGAATGCGTCATGTAATCGAACGGCCGTGCAATTTTCTTTCGAACAATTCTGTAATTTGAGGTTAAAATTTGAACGATCGACTACAGAAACTACTCGATCTCACTTGAGTAGTTCTGAGTCGATCTTAATTTTAAAATTATCAGAATTTACTTCAAGAAAAATTCCACGGCCGTCTGATTACCAACATTCTGGTGAGTATTGTATACATTTGGGCAATGTCGGTCTTGTCTTGTTAGTATTACGCAACAAGTACATCAAGCGTCGCTCGCTAAGCAGATCAGAGAGCGGCCGTTCAATTGGGTGACGCACATGATTAACAGCTTGTTTTGCATATCGCGGCCAAAAATGGTGGCGTTCCCAAACAGTTTTATTTTAGTGAATAACTAAACTTCAAAACCTAAACTTGCATCGAGAATTGAAAGTCAGATTGAATTT
>JZLH01S0077226.1:23810-50344 GCA_001188425.1 Eucidaris tribuloides | reverse complement strand
CCCTGGGAACAGAGAACAAACCGTCCAGCCCTTCAGTGACTTCCGGCTTGCCTCTGGTATTAAGCCAGCCAATGAAATCCAACAGCATGCCCATATAGCTCTGATCTCTACGGTACTAGTAGTACATGCGTACAGTATGCTATAGTCACACGGGGAGCCAATCAGATTATAGGGAGGCGTGTCCAACTTCCCATATAGATGTGGACATGTGCGTGCATCAGGGAGGTCCCTGGTTGCACTGGGGAGGCGGATCTAACCACAGAATATAAACAAGGCTCCGACAGAACCCAGTCGGCAAAGAACTAAGGCAGGGCTCGACACTAGCACTTGCCCGCTTGCCCGGGGCAAGTAAAATTTCATGTTGGGCAAGTAATAACTCAAAATGTTTAGATTTACTTGCCCAATTGGGCAAGTAAAATTTTGATTCTCAAATGAAAAAAATATGTCCATAATCTTACCAAAAGTAAACAATATGTTAAATTGTTTGTTCAATTAACTTTACTACTTCATTACACTTCATTTTATGACTCTTAAACCTCAGAAACTGCACCTTTTCGCAAGCCCCAGAATAATTGTTAATGTTTTTCAATATTGTGGGGTTTTTTCGGGCAAGTAAATTTTTTATTCAGGCAAGTAAAACTCTGAAAGTGATAATTTCACTTGCCCAAAGGGCAAGCAGACAAAAAAGTTAGTGTGGAGCCCTGACTAAGGATTCCCCGAATTGTTTTGAGTAGATTGCCGTTTCGCTATCCTGCGTTCCCACGGCTTGTAGTCTAGATGCCAGACTGTGGTTGTACTTACATTGTATTGTCATGTGCACCTGAACTGAGTGAGGGTTTCTGTTATCTCATGGCATATTGATAACGGTCTGGAAGCCAGTTTATATTATAGACAATCTAGAACTTGACTGATTTCGTAGTTCAATAATCCTGCTAATGTCTCTTGCTGTTCTTCCCTGCCCCCTTCACAAATTGTATCACTATTATTTAAAAAATGGGCATTTGTATTTGCGTTTCCGTCACCTTTTTTTTTCTCTCTCCCTCTTTTTTTCTCTGCGTGTGTGTGTGAGTGTGTATGTGTGTGTAGGTGTGTGTATGTGTGTATGTGTGTGCGTGCGTGTATGTGTGTGTGTGTGTGTGTGTGTGTTACCTACCCCTATTTCTTCTCGTATGCTGCATCTATATATGTCTTTATTTAAGTTTAGTAATAGTATTTTAGTTTCTCAAATGTTACGATTGTGACCATGAAAGTGGTGTGTGTTTGCATCGGGATGTGGCTCTCGAGGTGGTTGGGGGGAAGGAAAAATGGTTTAGAGGGCTGGAGTTTCTAAATTTTAATGTTTTCTCTCTTTTAATAATGGAATTAAATTTCTATCATTGCAGTGTTGGTTATTAAAATGTGCATTTCATTTTAAACTTTAACACAAAAGAGAAACCAATTTACTCCCAGTCTCATGTCGGGGAGAGGGGGTGGGGGGAGTTAACCCTCCATGGGCAGAGCTCACATAAAAAAATGCTTGATGAATGTAAAATCAATTGTCAAGACAAACATAACTGCTCAAAGTGCTCATACAAGCCACAGCATCCTTTGTCAGATCATGCAGTCACACCAAAATAAACCCTGTCACAAGCCATTCTGAAATTTATTGAGCCCCCCCCCCCCCTCCCTCTCCCCTCTCTACAATTCCAACCTGGCCATCTAACTACTAGACACGAACTTGACACTCAATTACTGTTTATTGCCAATTGTCCGTTACCTATCCTGCAGCACGTGCGTGCAACAGTGTCATAACATGTAATCCACCCATTCCCCGCGCCTGCTTCATAATAGCAATCAGATCAAGACTGTAAAACTGCACTCTCTACACAATACAGACACGCAAATTTCTGATTGGTGCATGGTAGTCACCCGGTTCAGAATAATGAAAGTCGATTGGGTAAAAAAACTCAATGGAATCCACCAGTGCTTTCTAGATGACGGACTCTGAATGAATTGTGTTGTGACTTTGGCACTTTATTGTTTGGAAGATTGGAATGTTTGATATCAACCCGAGTTGGATAGACACACAGGTGACTTCACAGGGTCTCAAGTGACACAGCGGGTGACTTCCATGGTTTCAGGGAAGTTGTGGGACAGACTTTACGATCATCTAAATGTTTGTTTTTGTTTTTGTTTTTTACGGTAATTTCTCATTCATATACTGCTTGCGGGGTGAATAAAATTTATCAAACGTTGTAAGTTGGTAATTGCTAACTTTCATCAATCATTTTTATGAGAAACAACATCGGATCGGTGCATCGGCCGATTCCGAAATGAAAACATCGGGCATCGGATCGGGGAGAAAAATGCAATATCGGTTAAGCCCTACCCAATAGCTTTAACCTACCTGGGCAGAAGGCATCTGGATGAACGTGGTCACCCCGGTGGACATGATGTCTCCCAACATGGTCTGTAGTGTGCTCCTTGGGTAGCGAGTGATTGTAGAGAGAAATTGCTCCAAACCTGTGGGTTTCAAAATTTTGAGACACATCCTTGTTATTACCAGCTCTCAGCATAACTACACATGGGGGTGGGGAGTAGGGTGTCTCCTTCTGGAGTCCCACAACATAATTCCTGTATGTGATTACATAAGAACGCCCACAGATGGCAAATGGGTCAATACGTAAAATGGTCCCACATTCGACCTTTTATTTGTGAGATCCGTAACAAACATAAGTTCATTTGGGTTGATATCATTGTACTTTTCATTTTAACAGCCATGGTAAGTTAACTTAAAGAATTCTTTTATTGAGTACTGTTAATCGAGTAGGAATACTTAAATACTTGAGTACAATTTTTGGATTTTAAGTTCTGAGTTTTTCATAGCCCGAATTGATTTCATTATACATATAATGTGGAGTTTGCTACCTCCATGTTAATATACACATGTACAGCAAAAATTATGCAAATGATACACGGTAGCAAGGATACCACTTAGAATCTACATGAGGGCCTGAAATTTGCCTACAATGGGCAGAAAATATGGCCGGAAAATGAATTGCCAGGGCCTGAATTCAGGCTTTTGCCTGAAAACTGGCATCGCTAAGGGTTAATTGTGGACAGAGCTTGCACTCACCGATATACTGATACCGCAAGAAGTCAGGGCTGGAGACGAGACTACTGGTGAATTCATGGGTGACCTGCATCGCCGTGACGACGGTGTTATTGATGCCCCTCTCAGTCAGAGACTCCTGTCGTTTCTCAGCCTCGGATTGGGATCCCGAAACTGAGATGAAGGTGCTGTTAGGATAGCGAGCAGCCAAGGACAAGAGGACATCATCTATAAAATAAATGAAATAACAATGAAACAAAAACACACAGATTGAATATATGACAAAATAAATCAGAGCTCAACACCAACTTTTTTGACTGGTTGCCCTGATCAGGCATTAGAATTTCTATTTCAAAAACTTTATAACATATAAAACCAAAATTTTAATCACTGCAATTTCATGCAACTGTCTTTAGTTAGATCAAATCTGAGTAAAGATGGATTGGTTTGCAAAGCATGAACACATTTAAGCTTCTCTTGTCCCAGATCCTTGTTTCTTATTTTCTTTGGCCACCTTAATTTCAAAATGTTGCACAGACAATGGTTACAAACTCTTGCAATTTATCTACGAAGCTCTAAAAGGGAATATCTATATAGATACATTCTTTTGCCCCAAAAAAATGCAATGAAGAAAGAGACTACCCCAGATAGGACCTATTATCTCGAAAACTAAAGCTCAAGCACATCAGGAACTTTGCTAAATGAAAATTTTGACCTCAAGAACCTTCCTATTGGATAACCTTAAAAAGTCTTATTTTCTCAGATACACCCTTTTGCCAAAACAGGGCCATGCTGCAATAGCAGCCATACTTACAGACAAAGACAAAGAGTAACAAAAATTTCATTCATTCCTACCGCGTCCTGCTCCATACTCCATGAACGAGAAAGGTCTGTCCTCCAGCTGACTCTTGACCAGTGAGGTGAGCGCTTCTGTGTCATCAGCACAGGGAAGGTGCTGGCCAGCGGTTTCCGTGGCATTGGCTACGACAGGGTTGTAGACCAGCTTGCCTCCCTCCCAGAGGATGGTGATGGGACACATGTCAGCATGGATCGGCAGTTTGAGATACTGGCGGAATAACAGCTTTCTGTTAATTGAAAAAGAGTTTAAAACAAATCACATATGAACTGTTGAGAAGCAATGTGGGCTAGCAAGTAAGTCAATCAAAATTACAATAGGAATAATCCAGTACAGTTTCAAGGTCCACACATCCTCTGATAATACAGTGTAAGGAAAGTAATGCACTACCATTTAAGGTGTACTCACATTAAAAATCTTTGCCAAGTTTGGCTTGGCCTATAATATATTCGGCCTCCACAGTGCAATTGCGATCGTTAACTGTATAACAGAAACATACAGCTAGATGCTGTGCAAAAGTTAGGTACATGTTGCACCCGTACCTGTTCCTTTTCCTGGGTTTGTTTTTGATCAAAAATCTTTGAGGTACATACGCGTCACGGCGTAGTGGATAACACCTTGGCTTCCCGACCTAGAGGTCCGTGGTTCGAGCCCACGTCGTGGTGGTTGTGTCCTTGGGTAAGGCATTTATCCCCATTACTCGTCCCGTGCGGATAGGACTAAAGCCGGAGGTCCCGTGTTGAAACAGAAACACCTCAGCACGTTAAAGAACCCACACACTTCATCGAAAAGAAAAGGGTGAAAACCCGGTGTGATGGCAATTCCTACACTATCAACATTCTTCGGGCCCCTTCTATGGTGCTGTATAGCTGCTGCCTTGCTGAAGGATACATGGTCCAATTTTGTGCCATGTGCAATTCAGCCTACGGGCTGTCAAGCATGAGCTATGTATACCGTTGATAAATAAAATAAATAAATACAGTATTTATCTAATTTCATTCACTGTCTATTCCATTGTTGGGAAAATTTTGTCTCAGCCAACATTCAAAACACTTCACTAAAGCAGAGTTTGTAATTAAAATACATATTTCAGCTAAAAAATTATGGCTGCTGCAAAATATTAAATTAATGTATTCATCACAGAGAAGGACCTGTAGCTTGACCGACAGTTAAGCAAAATATAGCATTACTATTCTGTACCTTTCTGGTGGTAGCAGACCAACCAGCAGAAGAGTTTGCAGACGGACCGCCACACCCACTTTCTGCAGGGGGAAATCCCCAGCCGCTGCTGACCTGAGGGGAGCCAGACTGACGGGTTTGTTGGCATCTTGTTTGAACCAGGCCAGGGTACCACTGCAGTCCATTACAACCTATTGAGCAAATCAAAATTAAAAAATAAAACACTCTGACCTTATTATTCTTCACCGTGATGAGCACCAATCTGCAATCTGCTCCCAGTTTAAACAAAAATCTGAGTTACATAATCCTCCATGCTATTGCATGATCTGGAATTGAATGCACTAATACATCTGCCATACAAACAGTTTAATCTAGAATTGAAGAATGTAGAATAAGAAGTATTTAAGTCTCATTTTGACTTAACTGAGTTAGTGATTGTTTTGAAGTCGTTACATGCCGGGAAATTTTTTGACAAAATGTTGGTCAATTTTACCTTTCCCTAGTAGTGGTCAGGGGAGGGGTCAACCGGGGTCAAATTTTTATCTTGGTCTAATTTCTTCAAAATGTATCTCAAATTGCTCGACTATTTACAAAGATTAAGAAAATATATAATTTATCATGTATTTTGTACTTTGTTGATGAGATATGGGGCCACTTCCGGTCAAAGGTCAAATGAGGTCAAATTTCAAACAACGTCCATATTCGACAAATTGCATATCAAATTGTTCGTCTTACTAAGGATATTCCAAATATATATACATTGTTTTTGACATTCATTTATTCGAGAAGTGCATTATTTTCCTCAGACCCTTGTTTTTAGAAGACATACTTAAGTCCACAATATTGATTATTGATTATTGGAAATCGACAAGTGTGACAATGTTTGTTTTTGTCCTATATTCATATTTTATTGTGTCAATTAACTTCACCAAGTTTGGATGTACAACTCAAACAATTGTGATTTGTAGACAAATTTGAAAACTTTGAGCTTTGTTTCTCAAAAGTAGTACTATGTGACTTCAGTACTCTCTCATTCTAGTCGTCAATTTCCATTTTTATTTAACCCTAAAAAGACTGGGCTATTTTGACGGCTAAAAGACTGCCCCCCTCCCCCCAAGAACTCAGTCGTGGGTGGCGCGCTTGAAGCAAAACTTGCACGCGCATACGGTCTCAATTGTGTTGAAAATATTCATTGTTTCTGTACAATCAATTATGCAAAATCTATGCATGAAATCATATTTTTGCCAATAACTCACAAAAAAAAACATATGACATGCTAGTTTTGGAGATGAATATTGCTTATGGCATTTCTAACAATTTCCTGGAAAAGAAATTTCTGTATCGAAGTATTATTTGATGTATTTCATTGTTTTCTAAATTTCTTTGTTTTTTCAGTGATATTTGCCAGAGACACTTTTGCAATCATATACAGCATAAAATTAATTAAATCTAATTTGTAAAAGTGAAAATAATTACACCTTTATGAATTTGGGCTGAAAACACAATTTGTGTTGAATTTGTACATGAAATCATGTTTTAGAGCGATTTTTGGTCCGACATGCAAGTAAAAAATGTTGCGTAACTTCTAAACCGCACGCCCAGATGTTGTAAATGTGGTCTCAATAGCAAAAAGTTGTGAAGCACCACAGGAAAAGCCTTGCACTTTACTGAGTTATCACATGAAAAGTCAATGGCACCCAACCCCCCCCCACGTCTTTTTAGGGTTAAATGAGCATGAAGATCGAGGTCATAATACTGACACACAAGTGAATGGCTGATCAGTCAACACCTAATAGTTGTGTACCACACCAACAGCCCTGCAATCAGTTCATATCTATTAGGTGGTGCAATGTAAATGCACTCCAAAGTCTTAACCAGTTGCCTCAGAGGTTCTGAAAACCCTATAGAGTTAACACAAGGCACATGCGAATCCCGTATCCAATGGGTTAAAAATGGTTGAAATGAAATATTCTACCCCAAAAAAGGCCCAGGGTAAATGTGACTTACCTGTCTGCTGAAAGCCCCGATATCCACCTTCACCAGTCTGGCCTGGTTGGGCAGGTAGATACTATCCACCACAGATATGTGATAATCCAAAATACCAGCTTCCTCCAAGGCAATGCTCAAAAATCCCTATACAATACAATTTAATAAAAAAATAGACCAGATTGAACAAGAACTAAACATTATGCAAATCTTAAAGGTAAATGACATGATTGGGGGTAGTCCTCAACTTGGGCTGAAACTACTCTAGAATCAAGTAAACTGTGTTAGGATTTTCCTGTGAAAATCTTGTAGTCAAACATTGACTCATTCTCAAATAAACAATGTCAATATCACTCGTAACACGGAAACCTGCTGTGTGGCTCTCTATGGGGCTTATTTTTATCGTCCCCGGGAAAAAATAAGATACTCCTATGTTTATGCTTGATTCTCCTTAAGTAATCAAATTACAGACAAATCCTCCCAGGTGGGAGATCCACTTCTGCTAGTGTATAGTTGGTATATATTTCAACTCATTTGGTTCTTGAGGCATTTTTAAGTGTTCCCAATCATGTCACTAACCTTTAATGTATTTGAAATCATTAAAAAATTATACCCATCTTAGAAATTAAGATTAGGCCTACATGTATATTAAATATTAATCATATAACAGCCTTAGATATAAGGAGAGGGGGTAAAACTTTGTATCAGTTTGTGGTAAAAATGATTTCTTAACATATTCTTGTAGAACAGTCGGGTTTCTTTTTTCCAAATCTGAGATTTCAATCACAAAAATTAAAGCCACAGTTGCTATGGAAAGGCAATCCTATTAGGGCGAGAGCCTGCTACTTCTCAATTTACCTCACCGAGCCCAAAAGATTTGATCCTTCAGAGGTACTCAGACCATCTATGTGATTGAAAAAAAATATGTCAGCTGGACACCAGTGGTCGGGTTTGGTCCCTAGAACGAATTTAAGGGGGTTCATTTTACTAGTCCCACACATAGATTAGTGGGTATGTTTGGCGTCTTCGTGACCTGTATACTGCATGCGTGCAACGCGGTGCGCATTTTGTCTGTATGCGCCGGCATATTTCATTTCATTGCGCAATGTTATGTATTAACATCATTGATTGCCGCACGCATACAGACAAAATGTGCACCGCGTCGCACGCATGCAGTATACAGGTCACGAAGACGCCAAACATACCCACTAATCTATGTGTGGGACTGGGTAAATGAACCCCTTAAATTCGTCCTGGGGACTGAACCCGACCAATGTTTTGTTCTTTTTAAAAACGGATATATCATATATTTGGCTTATACATATGTGAGACGTTCCGACGGTAGGAGGCAAAAGTCGCAAAATCATTTCTGTTTTTTGCTTAATTCAAAATCTCATATTCTTTAGCTTTAAAATGATATGTAACACCTGAAATATACGCAAACGGAAAAGGGCGAAAAATGCAACGAAAGTTCAATTTAAGACAGCGCGCCAAGGAAGTTAACGGGAAATTGCGTTTAAATTTTACCATGAATTCCAAACTCGTAGTCGGGTTACGCATGCGCCCTTGAATTGGTGATATAAGTCCTAAAAAAGTCCTTAGCAACCGGGGTTAACTTTGCCCATCAAAAACAGTTGAAAATGCATAGGTACAGACTGATACTCTTGTTCCAGTTGATCAAAGTTCCAAAAACTCCGTCTCATCACCACTCCCCCCCTGTCATTATTAATCGTTTACAGTGCGAAAGTTTAATGATATGTGACAATTAAAAAAATCGGAACTTCCACTAATCTGCACCATTCAGCCGCCAAATGGTCGCTACATCATAGCAATCATTTATTTAATTAATCTTAATAAAATTCAGTTATGGAAAAACTTAGTGTTTTCATTCGTTTTGCATATTTGATGATGTCCGAAAAATTCTAAAAAGAATAAACAAACACAAAACACCGTATGTGAAAATTTACGCTACAAACCCAGTTCTTGGCCGTTGTCACTGTGTACCATTTCCTGCGGCAAATTCATACCTACGGCAGTTTTTGTTGTTTCCAGTTTATGAGAGAACATCACTTTTAGCTTTCACGTGAGCCATGTAAGAATTGCAGAGACGAATAGTTATGCAAGATCGTTATTTGTTAAGTCTGGAAAACCAATAATAATTTGCTGGGTAAGATCGTGCGTTTCTCGTATTTTTCATAATTCAAAACACACCATTTTCATTAGCAGAATACAAAATACTTCCATAGCAATATTGAAATCTCCTCTGTATGCTACTGTTGTTTGTTTTTTTTATTATCCATGTCTTTTGCTGGTTGAATAAAGACTATCTACATGTATATAGTATGGGCTAATCGCAAGCTTCTCGCTATGACCCTTTTATGCTTCTTACCGTAACTCGCACCCCAACAAAAGAGCTTGAAAATGCCTTTTACTAGACAGCGATAAAGAGAACACACCAGTACTGGTGTGTGATGAAAACATCTTCATCAACATTTCACATTTTCCACATTTCCAGCTGAGAACAGTAAATTACATTTGCATTAAATGTGCGACGTTAATTCACTTCATGCCAATAAAAGTGAGACGAATGCAGTTGATAAGCCACGGAGTAAGCGCGTTGCTGCATGTGATATGCAACACATTACATAGTCCCACATATAGATTTTCTGTGTTGTACTTTGTCAGCAGTATGCCGGCGATTTGTTGTAACAGATACTGTCCAAAACGAAGTGTTCTGTTGTTATTCAACTATTCTCTCCTGCTACTTATAGTGACATTTTAGAATACCATCTGGGTCACAGAAGGTTTGAAAGCAGTTGTATAAACACACATGTGTTTTCTGCAAGTAATCAACCAGTACTGTGTATTCTCTTTAACACGCGTAGCACTGCCTGGCCGAGATCCGGGTTTATTGATTTCTTTTTCAATAGTTGTTTGTGTATTATCCACCAACTTTGCAAACAAACTAACTTGAAAGAGAGAACACTCGCCGTTTCAAGGTTCAGCAAGATACAATACTTTCTTTAATTATCTCAACTCTGAGATGCAAACCAATGTAAAAAGGGAGGCACGAAAATAATTCACACCACTCTCTGCGGTAGCGTCCACTTTATATAAATCTGTGTTGGGATTGGCACTGGATTGTTGAAAGAGAGATTATGCATTTTTGTTCTTAAAATTTCCCTATAGCATTCCGAAATCAAACAGAGAATTCCAAACAATTTCTATGTCAAAAGCATAGGACACTCGGGCATTTGATTACAGGAGGAAAAAGGAGTGTGTTTAATGAATAGAAATTCTACACAAACGTTAGGACGGAGTAGCTGTACCCCTCCCGAGCTTATTCGAATTTATTTACATTCATGTCCAGGGTTGGGTTTCTTCCGTGAAAAACTAGTTTTTTCCGGGACAGCGGGAAAAACTGGAAGAAACCCCTTTTTCCGGTTTTTTACCGGAAAAAAAACTGGAAAAAACTGGAAAAAACGCTGCAAAACAATATTTCAAAGCCAAAATAATAATATGAAATGCAGTAATTTTAGAAGAATTAGTATACATTACAACAAATATAAGAGGCAGCAACATATTTAACAGACAACAAGAAAAAAGAACTACTTGCCACAATCTAAATCCAAGAAATTAATATTTTGAAATAACATAATTATCCTTCCAAACTATCTCTAATACATGTAAAGGGCACATAAGCAGTGTATACTAGTATGTACATGAGCTAGCATGGATCTTTTTCCTGTTAAGTATTGCATAAATGTCCTAAACTCTATTTATTCATTGTTTTATTATTCAGCATCATGGTATAATTATATTTTCCTACAAGCAACTGACACATCTTTGGCATCCACTTTGCTTGTGTTAACTACTTAGCTTGTTTTCATATTTAAAGCACAAGTTTAGTTTTGGGGATTTTTTTTATTTGAAAGGTTTATGCCCAAAGGTCATATCACACCAATAACAAATTCTGAATGTCTTTAGTTTTCTTTTTATTAAAGCCACTGGCTAACATTTACCACAATTAAAAAAATGTGAGCTACATAATCCTCCATGCATCAAGTGTCTTTTATAAGGTCTAAAAATAAAGCCCTGAAAAAATTATATTTCAAAATGATTATTTAGTGCTTTAAAAAAGTGAAAATCGTAAGTTAACTGGATTCACCTGACCATTTCCTCCCGTAGACTTGCTGTGTGTAGATCTATTTTTGACTCGCCCCAAGTATTAATTGTTTATTCATTCACATCTTGCCAGTTGTAGCAGTGGAAACTTTTGTATTCTAGGGTGTTTACTAGTCCATTTGAACACTACTATGTAGCTCAGATATCAAAGTTTGACAATTTTTTAAATTGAAGCTCCACAATGTTAGCCTATCACTTTAATTAATGAAAAATCCCGAGATTTTCGACTGTATCTTACATTTTAGCATCCAAATGGTTAATAAGGCGTTAAGGTTATCTGAATTATATCTCATCAAAAAGAGCAGACTCTGATCTTTCTGATGAGGTATAATTCAGCTATCCTTAACACCTGATTGGATCACTATAATGTTAAATTTAGTCAAAAATCTCTCGCCCCCCCCCCCCCCCCGACGATATTTCATTAATTAATTTAAAAAATAAATAAATAAAGGCATTCAGAATCTGTAATTGGTGTGATTATGACTTTTGGGCATAAACCTTTCAAAGAAAAAGAAAATCACCAAAACTAAACTTGCGCTTTAATTCATTCAGCATACTTTGAGAGTGCCTGTCTGCCACAACCATAACTGTATCACTGATATTATGGTTGGCATCAAAGCAATTCTCATAAAACTTCTGACAAAAAGGTGACCAATTTAAGTGTCTGGACTGGCGCTTACAGCCTTACACAAGGCTAATTATTTAACTATTTTTCTCCATGCTATAAACTGAGCTACATTATAGTACAATCAACTGAGTACAGTTACATGTACATGTAGTTGCATGGAGAAGTGACCATGAATAGGAGGGAATCAACAAACTATGGTTAGAAATTCATAACGAAAACAGGGGAGGACAAAATAACAAAAGAGCTGTCCTGTTTTATTATAGTTATGATAGTTTATAAAATGAAAATCTTGAATAAATAACAAAAAAATAAACACTTAGGAGGTTTTTTCCATTTCTTCCGAAAAAGCGGAAAAAACCTGTTTTTTCCAGGACGGAAAAAACCGGTAAAAACCGGCGGAAAAAACCGCCTGCGGAAGAAACTGCCAACCCTGTTCATGTCATTTGATTAAAAAAGTAAAGCATTACATGTTCACACACCAAGTACACTGTCTGTGAAAAAGCTAGGATACTGGAAATACGCCGCGTGCCGATGTCACGTGACACTGTCCTTAGCAACCCGGTTTCGGAAGATCGTTCGCTCGAATGACAACTTGACCCGTCGAAAAGGGTTTGGAAAATTGCTGTTTTGGAGTATTTAGAATTCGAATCCAAAGCTGAAACTCACACATTAGATAGAATAGATATCAAATTTTTCAAAACTGAAATAAAAAAAAAATCACCAAAATAGTGGTTTGGGTTGGTTATTGGCGTTTTCTGTGATTTCGTCTGTTGCGACTTTTGTCCCCTACCGTCGGAGCGGCTAACATATTATTTTTGAACAGAATTCTATGAAATTAACTGTGTTACTAGTACTACTTTTCCAGTTGCAACCTCCACCTGCAAAGCTTGGGTTCTACAGAAGGCAAACAAGCAACATCCTAGCATTTCACCTTGGTGCCACCCCTGTAAGGCCTAGATGCAGATGGGACAGAACAGTGAGGGAGACATTTGGTACCATGGAGAAATCAACTAGAATGGCCTTAAACAGACATTTGTACTATGCTGCTGTGACAGAAACTACTCTCTGATTACAGTATGCTACAACGACAACAACCAGTACTAACCTTGTCTAACGTATGACTAGAGTCGTCCATACTTGTGGATAGAAGCAGAGTTTCAGCCAGGGCCAGATTTCCGGGGTGGGGCACCATGAGGTACGTTGTCTGCGATAGAGCCAACAGCCGGGCAAGGAATTGTGGGAAGACACTTTGGTATTTGACAAGCTTTTGGAACGTTGCGAGTCCCAACACCTTGACATTACACAAACAAATGGATATGCAAGAGAAAAATTGAGTTTTAACATTAAGTCATTATACCCTTCTAAGATGACACAAAAATGCATTCAGAAAGTATCAGTATTTTATATGAATACATTTTGTTCTTAATTTTCATGGTATTAGTCAGAGCCCCTGTGACTTAAACATCTTAATTTTCCAGATTGACCTTTAGGCTTACAAATACTTGTTGATGAATTTTGCCAAGTCATTTTACACTGAAATCCATTTGTTTATATATTTATTGGGTTTTTTTAAGCAGGGTAACCCCATCAATGGTGAAATAATTCCATTTGTTGGTATAGTTGTTATAAAATACTATCAGTTTACATGACCTGCACAAGGGTGTTGATTATTTCTACTTGTAGTAGAAAGTAGAAGTACAAGTAGCACTTGTAGTAGTGCTACTACTAGTAGTAGTACTATTACTTCTACTAATACTGTACTACTACTAAAACTAGTAGTAGTAGTAGTAGTAGTACTACTACTACTGCTAGTAGTAGTAGTAGTAGTAGTAGTAGTAGTAGTAGTAGTAGTAGTAGTAGTAGTAGTAGTAGTAGTAGAGGTGGTAGTAGTAGTAGTACAGTAGTAGTAGTAGTACTATGATCATCCTCATTATCATTATTTTTATTACCATTATGATCAACATTATTACTATGACAAATACGTAGCATCTGCAGTACTCTATTTGATGGTACAGTTGATATACAATGGAATCAGTAACTAACTTGGGCAGCATGATAATGATGATGATGACAATAACGATGATGATGACGATGACGATGACGATGTGATGATGATAGTGATGATGATGATTTATTATTACCACGACAATGATGTAATCAAATTTTGTGACATCATACCTGAAATCTGTATTCCATTTGTTGGTACATTTGATATATACATGTACTCTGACTGCACTAGGCTAGACTAGGATGTTGTTGGTGATGATGATGATGATGATGATGATGATGTTGACATTGTTGTTGTCGTTGATGATGATGATGTGGATGTGGATGTTAATGTTGTTGATGTTGATGCTGTTGTTATTGTTGACAATAATGATGATAATGATGATGATGATGATAATGATAATGATAATGATGATGATAATGATGATGATGATGACGATAATGATGATGATGATGATGATGATGATGATGATGATGTAGTTGAAGTTTTGTGACATCATACCTGGAATCTGAAGTACTCCATTCGTTGATACAGTTGATATATGATATTGTTAGTTAACTCTGACTGCACTAGGATGTTGTTGGTAAGCACCAGTGTTTCTTGAAGTTTTCTTGGAAAAAAATGAAGACATGAAGCAAATTTTAATATCATGGTGATTGACTTATTTTACAAAAAGCAGCAAGAGAATCACAAAACAGCGACAGAATCACAAAACAGGTGTAAAACAAATATAAAAAATCATGAAAAGTTTCTATTAGATTTCAAAATTTACTGAAAGTTGGTCAGAAAATTATGATACTTCTAGGGGCCATTTCACCCAACATTTCCCATAGGTAATGTACATACGGCTAGATGCTCTCCTTTGATTTAACCATCGTAATTTATCACTACAGTATTAACATTTTCAGTAGGTTTGATGTTGTTTTCTGATGTCTGGGGGGACAATAGAATACTTTGTGAAAGATTGATAAAATTTGGTCCGTTCGACCAAAACTATACTTTGGTTTTAATTTGTCCATTATCCATGTTTAAACGATCCGTAAATGGTAACCAGAAATTCTCTCATACTTTGATTCTAATCATAGCACTATATCAATCACTCTTCATCAGATAGAAATGAATATATGACAAGAAACCAATTTCTTTCATAAAAGTTTCTTCAAACAATTGCTTGAAATTGGAGCCATAGAAGCTTACACAAGCTTGACTGTCACAGCAAATTTGCTGCAGCAAGACAGCTACATCAAGATTGCCTCCAAAGTGACGGTTTGTCCCATAACCTTCACCAATGTTGACTATTTGCTTAAAGTGGAATGAAACCCAGACACCCTGCATTCCAAGAATGCAGGACAATACAATAAGGAAATAAGTGAAAGTCTGAACAATTTTGGTTCAATAGTTCAAGAGTTATGATTGTTAAAAGTTTATTCAATCCTTATTATGAAGGATTTTTAAATTGACAACTCTACCAGCTTTTTAGATGAAGGGTGGAGAATTCCCCATTGGTTTTGTACACAATTTTTCACATATTCTTATCTTTTTATCAAATATCCAATAAGCTCTTACTTGTGTAAGCATGTCTTGGCAAAAATGATTCCACATTTTTTTTTTTAAGAACTTTCTAAGTAAGTTACTTTCTCGTCTGTCACTTCAGAAAATCGCAAATTTGTGACAATTTGTGTACAAATCCAATGGGAAGTTTTACACAGTTTCATCTAAAAAATGGGTAGAGTTGCCAATTTAAGGATCCTCCATAACACGAATTAAATTAACTTTGAACAATCATAAGTCTTGAACCGTTCAACCAAATTTGCGTAAACTTTCACTATTTTCCCTCTTTTATTGCTCTGTATTTTCTGAGTTCAGGAAGATGTCTGGGTTTCATTCCCCTTTAATATTCCAGAAGGCATATCTTACCTGTGACTTGCTACCACATCAGCTGCAGAAGTTGGAATGATTGTAAGAACACTAGAATTGGGAAAAGACCTGGCCACCTTGGCACCAAGTAGACTCTGCTCTTTTCCACCTAGCAGGGAGATACAAAGAACACAAAAGTACTGAAATCATAACTAACATATAACTGAAAGAAACATGAAAACAAACTTATTATAGGTCACTGGATAAATACTGAGCAAAATAGAAGCTCTTCTTTCACTTTTCTTTCCTCCTACTTAGGCTTCATTTTTTTCTTAATTATGCTCCAATTACTCATGTGTGTTCATGCAACGTATACAAAGTGACAGATATACAAACAACAATTGCCTTTTCAATCTCTGAAGACAAATATAGAGTTGGGTTATCATTGGGTTTGGGAATCAGGATGGATTGATTGAAGATAAGGTTTAGGGTTAGGATACGGGGCTGGGTTGGGTTCAACATTAGCATTTAGCTCCAGAGCATATTTCAGGCATATATATTCCACATACAATAACTTAATCTTAAACAACAAACATCTTACCATATGTCATTAAACTAAATGCTTCTCCTCCCTCCATCCGGATGACATTTTCAAGATGGCTCCACAAGTCATCGAAAATCTTCTCTCCCTCGAAGTGTCTCTGTTTCACCATCCTCTCCACCACCTCTCCAGACTCATCATCATCCTCCTCCTCCTCATCCTCTCCAACACCATCCTCATCATCCAGAAGATGATGATTTCCCGCAACACCAACATCACCATATCCATCTGCTAATGGTCCTCCCCACTCCTCCTCCTCCTTTGCCTCTCTCATCTTCTGGTGCTGGAGGTCAACATCCACCTCATCACTGTTGTCATAGTAATCCTCCACCTCCTCCAACTCTTCCCACTCTGGAATGTTTTGCCCGACCTGTTCTCCACGTTGCCTGGCAACCGCTTCCATCTGTTTCTGCCTGGACTGGGGTTCGATAACGTCATCATTCACTTGCTTGGCGCCATTGTCGTAGACGTATGCAGTGCTGTAGTACTGTAAAAGTCGTCTCTGCAAAAACCACGAGTTGATTGTATATTTTTCATTTAACACTTTTGAACAAACTATACAATTTCTTGTTGGCTTTACATTTGATCATTTGAAAAAGCACTTTTGTATATAAATTGCAATAAATAACCTGCAAACAATATTATTATTATTATCAAGTGTTTCAGTTTAATACTTGAACTATTATTTCTCCTATTTTGAAAAAAAATGACATAAATACTCTCTGGTTGTCAAAAATTTTGTGATGCACCACAAAATACTTACTTTCAAGTGAAGTTTCATCAGTAATTTACCATGTTTTTGCCGGATTTTAAAGGAAAGGTAATTTGAGGGAATCAGGTTATCTGCAGAAAGCCTCCGTTTTCATGCTGCATTACTTTTGCACTCCACTGTATATCTGGATATAGGTACACTAACCTGCCGATGACCAATGTCATCATCAACTTGTTGATGTGATGTTTTCCTGACTCGCTTTGAGGATTTTCCTGGTTTCTTTGATGTCACACTTGCCACAGGGGTCAAAGGACGTTGTACACCATTACCATCCTTCCCACTGTTTGGTGTAGATGTGCGTCTAGCTGATATGTCAGGCATTTTGTCGCCCTCTGTCCTCTCCGAGTTCCTAATGCCGATTCCTCTTCCATGCTGTTTGGTTTCCATGGGAACCGCATCCCTAGAATGTACTGCTTCTTTCTTTGGCCTGGTTTTGACTTCTCTAAATTCTGTACTGCCTTTACCTCCTCCTACTTCAATCCCTGGTAACATTTGCTCTTGTTGACCTATTCCTCCTCCTCCTCCTCCTCTTCCTCCTCCTCCTCCCATCCTTCTTTCTCCTTCCTCTCCTCTACCTCCTCCCAACCTGCCACCCACTCTTCCCCCATCTCCTCCCATGTCATCTCCAATAGTCCTTTCTACTGCAACATCTTCTTTCATTTCTGCTTTCAGATTCACGCCATCCTCATCCCCTTTTCTGACAGTAGGATTATCCTCATCCCTGGTTAGGAGGAGTTTACCCACGGCAACCAGTTTTGAGGATGGTTGAGTATTATCTGGCTGGTTCTCAATCTCTCTGTCCCAGTGTTTGCCATTATCCTTGGACTTTTCACTGCAGATATAAGAATATACGAAAAAGTGAAAAATTTTGCATTATTTCAAATGACATATTATCAGCAGCATGACAGAACTGTGTATCTAAGTTTTTGTTGAAAATGAGTTGCCAATACTGTCGCTAGGAGGCCAAAGTTTGTTACGTCTAAATTCCCATTTTCACAGCATTGAAGGAAGATGTAGCAAGCAAATAACAGGAATAAGTTAAGAAAGATTCTACATTGTAGGTTCTTGCCAACCAATTGGATCACACGTGCACAGGTCTTGAGCTGACCCTACGTGACTCATGCATGCTGGCCGACGTGTGTTAATTGCGTCGTAGTAATGTATGCACATTTTTATGATAAGCTCCTCCCCCTGTAGCTGCTTCAGCAATGGCTTTGTTTGGCTATGCTATATCTGGGGGGGGGGGGGGGGGGCCGATTCAGCCCCCCCCGGCCCACGCCCCCCCCCCCCCCCCCGAGATCCTCGCCATCGATCGCGCGATCGCGCCGAAAATGGCACGTCACGTACCCATCACGTAAATCTACAAGACATGTATAGTTAATTACAGGAAATTAAATTTCAATATCAATTAATTACTGAATTTATGCTAAAATCATAATTAAGCTTGTAAAGTCACTAATATAAAGCTCCAAACTGCCTAATTTTGTGTCTGGACACTCTTTTTAGGCAATTCTTAAACAAGTTTAACTTGAAAAAAATCTGCGAACCAAAATTGATTTGCCTAGTATTTTATTCAATTTTTTCAATTTCTCTTATGTGTCTTCTTGTTTTTTCAACCTTTTGTTTTCCGTATTGTTTTTTTGATGAAATTTTCGAGGACAAGTGTAAAGCAGAAGTCAATCATTTGAGTGCAACTTTTTGCGGTCATAAACAGCAAAAATGAATTTCATTCAACCAATTAAAGGTAAAATATAATCATTCATTTATGAAATTTTGGCCTGAAAACACAATTTGTATTGGAAATGTACACAAAACACTTTTTGAGGCGATTTTGGCGGTGACATAGCTTGTACAAAATGTTACGTTAACTTGGAAACCCGCGTAACCCGGAGGACGTCACATAATTGGTCTAAAAGATGCGCGACATTCGAGAGAATAAAGTCTGAAACGCAGTGGCAACTGCTTCGCCGCGTGCAGACCAATTTTGCGCGAAACGTCTGGGGGTGGCCGCGCGTCGCAGACATTTTGGCGCGAAACGTCTCGGGGGGGCCGGATTCCGACCCCCCCCCCCAGCCCTTTTTACAGAAATTTACTAATTGATAGGGCCTTGCTGAGGGTAAGTGTCACACAGTACCCCTATTTAGGCTGTCTATATCATCATGTACCATAATTCTCACAATACTCATAATGTCATTTCTTGTTTACTTATTACTGTTAATTGCCAGCTATATCTTCCTTTAATGCAGTTTATGCTTTTGGCTTTCCCCAACATTTGACATTTTTTAAGATATGAGGTTTTGTTACCCAAGTAATGTTATGTTTTCAGATAAATGTGACAGAATGAGACAGAAATATTTTGTTGCATTAGGATTTGACCTAAAGGTGAACATTCTTTTGGTTTTCAATTAATATACATCATCATAGGCTGTGATTACATTTTCCAAATGGAGGGAGACTCAGATTCAACTTAGCAAAAGTGAGAACATCTGTGACATATTTAACAGCAAGAAGTATTCACAGGAATGCAAGATAAAATTGAGGTTGATTTTACCTGAACATGAAAATTTTGTTTTGATAATAATAATAATAATGGGTTCTTATAGTGCGCTATCCACACAGTATCATAGCGCTTACACATTATTATTACCCCAATCACTGGATACATTAATTCAATCCAGCACTTATAGTGCTCACTCTCCACTCCCTAGGGAGCATTCCAGCCAGTCACCATTTTACAGGCGCGCACATGCTAATCATTCAACATAAACATTCCCATTCTACCGGGTACCGGGTTTTTACAAAACAATAAGAAGCTGAGATAAATGACTGAAATGTAAACATAAGGGCAATAAAATAATAATCAGTAACAGGTATGAAATCAAAGTTTTCATTACATTATAATTTGAACAAAATGAGGAGGAGAGGATTTACAATGGTAACTGGTACTTTGCTTTCTTTACCCACTCGACATCGAGTTTCCAAAAAAGTGTTTTCCTCTTAAAAACCTACACTTTTATCTTTTACCTCTTTGTTTCACCGCCATCGTCATTTTCTCGATGCCAGAGATCTGCCACCATATCCACCTGACTCTTCAACATTGCAGGCCCCGTCTCCTTGCGTGCGTCTCCGTCAGCCAGCGCCTCCCATGCTTTCTCCCACTCAAGACGTCGTCCTCCCACGACCCTCTCGCCCCCTTCATGTTCCACTGGCAACGCCCCCTGATGCGTCCTTCTACCAACACCCCCATCATTCAGATTCAGCTGCCCAAAAGCACCACCATCAGACTGTAGTCCCACACCATTCATATTCCTGTCCTGTTTTCCAGCCAACACATCTGATCCATACATCTGTTTCTCCTCCTGAATTGCACCATGAATATTCCCGGCTCCGTTTCCCATCAACTTTCCATTTCCGTCACCCTCAAAATATAATTTGCCGCTCACATCAGCGTTTCCTCCATCCACCTGATTTGCATATTGTTTATGCATATTTATATTTCTATTTCCATTCAAATCTTTCACTGCTCTGTTCCGTAGTACTGTATTGTGTTGCTCCGCACTTCTTATTCTGTCATCAATATCTCCATTGTTATTACTCAGTCTACTTTGATATTTCCATTGCGTATCTCTGTAACCCGTATCAATTTTAGCCTTTCCTCCTGTTAAAATTTTGTTGATTTGGTTCTCCTGTCTGATTTGTAATTGTCTGTGCATGACATTGTAACAGCTTGGCATCTGTAAAAAAAAATCACAATTCACATCATTCAAATCCATACAGTAAAAGACAATTTATTACTGTGTGAGCTGATATTATTGCAAAGACTTTATTTTTGCGAATTTTGCCAGTCGCCTATAGAATACAAATTTAACAACAAATTTTGCCATCTGTGTCATTTAGGTCATAAGTTAGCTGGTTAATAATTTGTTTGGTTGGTTGGTTGTTTTGTTACTTGCTTGCTTGCTTGCTTGCTTGCTTGTTTGTTTGCTTACATGTTTAAATACTTTGCAAGTTAGTTAGATGCTCAATTAGATAGTTAGTTAGTTAGTTTCAGATTTAGTTTAGTTACTTTGATAGTTTAGTTAGTTAGTTACATAGTTAGATAGTTTAGTTAGTTTGATAGTTTAGTTAGTTGTTAGTTTAGTTAGTTGTTAGTTAGTCAGTTAGTTATTTAGTTAGTTAGTTAGTTAGATAGTCATTATTCATTATGTTATTACTATTTTATTATTCATCTATAAATTTATCTATCAATTCATTTAGTCAGTTTAACCCTAAAAAGGCCGGGGAGGGGACAGAATCCGCCCCCCTAGACGTTTCGCGCAATATGTCTGCAACGCGCAAAGCAGTTGCCACAGCGTTTCCATGACTTTTTTCTCTCAAATCTCATGCATCTTTTTAGACCAATTTGTGGCGTCCGGGTACGTGGTTCCGAAGTTATGTAACATTTTTTACTTGCATGTCACCCAAAAAAATGGCTCAATAATGTGATTTTGTGTACAATTTCAATACAAATTGTGTTTTCAGCCAAAATTGATAAATGTATGATTATTTTTACTTTTACTGGCTGAAATTAATTAATTTTGTTCTGTTTATGATCACAAAAGTGTACCCAACAAATTTCATCAAAAAAACAATAGAAAACAAAAGGTTAAAAAACAAGGAAATACGTAAGAAATTCACAAAATAATGAAATACATAGGAAATAGATTTTGATTCCGGATTTTTTTCAAGTGCATTTGCTAAGAACACTAGGAAGAGTGTCTAGACCAATAAATTAACATTTTTGGAGCTTTTATTAGTGATTTACAGCTTAATTCTGAGTTTATGCATAAATTAGCATAATTAATAAATATGAAATTAATTCCAGGTAATTAACTATACAGTCCTGTAGATTACATGATGGGTGACATGCGTGACAATTTTCAACGCGATCGCGCAGTCGACGGCCAAGATCGAGATCTTAGGGGGGGCCCAATCCAGACCCCCCCCCCCCCCCCCCCCCGACCTATAGCATAGCCAAAAAAAGCCCAGCCTGATTAGGATTAATGATTCTCACCTGTGAGTGTATCATAAAGCCTTTGCTTGTGACTAGAATACTCCTTGCCAAGCTCCTTGGGTCATAATCCAGTTTCAACAGAGGCACAACTAGTTTCTCCATACTGGATGGTAGGAGGTCTGAACAGAAAAACAAACAAAACATGCACAGAATACCTCATTTGGAAGTTCTTACAGACTGATGGTCAAACATTACAAACAATTAGAAAATCACATTAACCGCTTGGGGATGGAAAGTTTGTATAAAATCCCAGTACAATGCACAATCAAAGACAACATGCTAGCAGAGAAGCCAGTAAATAAGGTAATATTGCCTAAAAATTTCCTGTCTCAACTATCTCCTATCTAAACCAAAGAGGGAAGATGTTGGAAAGGGTAGGAAGCATTCATAATGTATATTATCAATCCCTTGCCTCCAGAAACAATGTGTGGTATGTATCAACTGTATGGGAATTACAGAATCACAGAGGCAACCGTTCAATGATGCAATCTGATCCATTCTTTTGCAAGTATCTTTACATTGAATTTTGAGAAAATGCCATTGTTCTAAAGGCATCATTTAACAATATTTCCCGTTAAAAAGATGAGAATCATGATTCCCCATGCTACCAGTGTCTCTAATAAGGTCTAAAAATGAAGCCCTGAAAAAATTGCAGTTCAAAATGATCATTGTGTGCTTTTAAAACGTGAAAATCATTGAGCAACTATTCCAGCTATTCCCCACAGACTGCTGTATTGCAGAATTTTCTTCAGCTGACAATAATTCATGTGCAGATTTTAATCTGTAAATATTTTCCCAGTGACTGCATAACTGTCTTATGTTTTGTGTTCTAGGGTGTTTATTTGTCCATTCAAACACTGTCTGATATGTCATATAGCAAAGTTTGACTTTTTTTATTTTTTTTTAATGGGGTTTCCACAGTATTATATAGTGTCTTTAACCCATTCAGGACTTGTCCTGAGCATACTCAGGCTAGTGTCTATAGTTCCAACAACTTACTCAGCTGCAAGAGGGTACTCAGTAGTAGTCCAGTCTTGTGTATGGTCACCTGCCCATTCTCTGAGTGACCCAGCGATATCTCCTCTGACCCGTTAACGGTCCTGTATGTCAGGGTACACTCCTGAAGAAAACATGGCACACATGAAAAGCAGAAAAAGTTAATCAACTAATCCTTAGCGTCGACAGACCTACACAAAAGCCCAATGCATACGCAGAGACGACAAACTTATGGTAATTTGGTAATGTAAAGGATCAGGGATGTTGCTAGGGGGTGGGGGGTATAGACCCCCCCCCCCCCCATTTGTCAGGAGGTGGTTGGGTCATTTGCGATTCTGTCAGATACAACTGAGGACCTTTTTTTGCTTGTCAATTTATCACATGTTGGTACACAAAGAATCTTTCAGGTAAAATAATGAAGGACCTTTTTCTGGTTTGTTTACTTTTGGGGGGACGGAGCAAAGGATTTTGTCAGGTACATGTACCCCCCTGGTACACCCACCCCCCCCCCATTGCATAAGTTCTCGCGATACCCTAGCAAGGGATAAATTGCCTACAAATACCTGTGTCTCTCTCTCATAAAGTTCATATTATGGACAAGTATAAATGACGAAAATAAACATAATGTGCAGACTTTTTAAAGACAAAGTGGTAGCCATAATGTGTCTCGCCCAGTTTCGCGTACATAGAAACTTGCTCAAAAAACATAACATTGGGCTCAAAAAGGTCCCTTAGCCTTTCTGGACGACGTTTGACTCTTATTGTGCACCATTTAGCTCCCTATAAGACATTTACCACCCAAGTTTGGTTACAATTGGCAAATGCGGGGCAAAGTTATGCACCAAAACAGAAAGCTAGCCAGAAACTAACATTGGGCTCAAAAAAGGTCGTTGACCCCTGTGGTGACCTTTGACCTTGTGTGACCTTTTATGCTCCCTATGGAAGACATCTACCAACTAAGTTTGTCATAAATTGAGGCAAATGGGGGCAAAGTTATTGCGCAATAGAAAATTGTTCGAACAAACTACATTGGCTAACCAAGGTGTTGACTTACTGGTGACCTTCGACCTTGTGGTAACCTTTACATACTTCTAAATTTGAAAAGTCTGTATATCAATCTTCCATCCAGTTTGAATGAAATTGGAGCATTTAACTACAGCGTTATTCAAGTTTTGAACGGCGTAACGGACACAGAACGACAGACAGACGCACAAGTGATCCCATTAGTCTCTTCACTTCGTGGCTCAATAAAAATCAAATTTCTAAGTGTATATTCTGTTCATGGACAACCAAGAGAAAACTGTGGTGTCTCTAATAAAAGAGAGATGACATGTTAGCAGCGAGCCCAAAGCGGTAAAGTACTAGTGAGCCCTCTACAGACCAAAACTGTAAATCTACTATGTACTAGGGTTGGTATACACTAGTGTAAATACTATTAGCATGACTACTAACCCGTAAACCCTAACGCCTAAACCCTGGCACATTGCGTTTTTTTTTTCCTTTTAAGAAAAAAAAACAGCCGATTATCAATCAAACTTATAACCTATCTTCAGCACATTCAGTCACGCTTCATTGTGTCACAGCAATAAACAGTAAATTCTCTCAAATATGAAATTATTGCCTGTATTTGAATATTTACACTCAGAAAGACTGACAGAAGGAACTGTAATAAGGTTAAATACTTTGATTTAGGTGTGAAATATGCAATGATCTTACATAGGAAAGTATAGGCCAATATACTGTTATTAAAGGCTGTTTTGCTGAGAACGTATGGCTATGGCCCTTTGCCCCGACAACACAACTAACTCTGTGTCCTGTATGTGAAAACATCTAGAAGTGTCAGCGACTACAAATATGTTAGAATTTATCTGCATTATGTGTTTTTTTACCTCATGAGGCAAACCGCAGGCAGAAATCCGAGTCGACCTGTCGCTGGGTCTCTAGCAACGTGACCTTCAAGAGGGTAGGGAGATTCCACTCGTTCCGGGGCAGTCTGACGGACGATGCGGAGTTTCATAATGGTAGCACGCCCTCTCCACCAGGTTTCTGATACTGCCCATTGATTCTCATGAATAATCTGGTCAAGAAAAATAAGATGAATAAAGAGTAGTAAAGGCTGAGAAGGCAGCCACAGAACTAACAGGCCATAAGTTAAAGCGATTGTATAACAATGTTTCCAGTTTAAAAGAATCTGAGGCTACATGATTCCCATGCTACTAGTGTCTTTTGATACGTCTTAAATTGAAAGCCCTGAAAAATTTCAGTTTAAAACAATCATTAGTGGCTTTAAAAAAGTGAAAATCATGAGAGCCCATTCCAGCTTTTCTCATAGACTGCATGTGCAGAATTTCCTATCGGCTGATAAATAGAATTAATGTGTCCAATTTGTATCTGCACATATTGTACTAGTGGGACAGCAAAATAATGTCCAAAAGTTGTGTTTAGTGTGTTGTATTTGTCCATTGCAAAACAGCTGTCCAGATATAGTCAGATAGCAAAAGTTCGACAATATTTCTTAACGGTGTTTCCCACAGTGGTTTATATAGTGTCTTAACCCTAAAAATACCAGCTATTCTGCCGTCTACTACTTACCGGGGGGGGGGGGCATTATGGCCCCCCCCTGAGATCTGGCCGCAGATCGCGAAACGATCGCCAGCAGAAATTTGCACGCGCATAGAGCGGGTGCTCAAACTACAAGACTTATAGTAAATTATTTCAAAAATGATTTTATATTTTTTAGTACATAATTATGCAAATAAGTGTAATGAAATTAATTGTTTTCACCTATATCTCAATTACTAATAGCTAGTAGAAATGCTAATTTGTTGGTGAAAATATCATTTTTGACATTTCAAATCAATTATCTACAAACAAAAATTTGCCAATCGAGAATTAATTTCCCTTTGTATTTATTGTTTTGTGAATTTCTTAATGTATTTGTTTTTGTTTTTGTTTTTCGACCTTTGTTTTTATTTATTTTTTTCGATGAACTTTGTCGGGGAACACTTTTTTGCGATCAATAAACAGCATAAACTTAATGCATTTGCAGCCAGTAAAAAGTAATAAATAATCAACATTTATTGATTTTCTGGCTGAAAACACAATTTGGATTGATTTTGTACACAAAATCACGTTTTTGAGCAATTTTGAGTTGCGATGCATGACGAAAAGTCGGCCAGCGTCGTAACGGTCTACGTCCGATGTTTTTCCTCGAACCACATGCTCGTCCCATTACCCATGATGCGCGATACTGAAAGTAAACAAGGCCATGTGAATGACGCGGTCAAAAAATTTTCGGCGCAAGCAGCGTAATCCGCGAAAG